>ML779646.1:27675-50391 GCA_009831015.1 Picea engelmannii | reverse complement strand
GAATATATATATATATATATATATATATATATATATATATATATATATAGTTTACATTTAGCAAGGTGATACTTCTGTTCTGTTATGTGTAGATTTATTGCAACCTATAAAAGTATACATATATTTCCTGTAAATTTGTACTTACTATTCTTCAACATGTAACAAAATCTATAATAAGTTTTTGAGAATATTCATACTTGAATCTACATTCATATTGTGGTTCCGAGAGTATGCCACTTGAGTAAGAAACTTTCACATAAACAACAACAACTACCATACACAACAATTCTCTTAACTCTACTTACTGAATCAATTCAACTGTAAAAAATTTTCCATAATTCATTTCATTCTACCAATACAAGTATATGTATTCTATCGGTCATTAATCAATATGACATTTATCCATAATTAAGTAATTGTATTCTACCAACTATTAATCAACAAAAAATTCAACTAGGGAAAATTAGATGAACAAAGTGCTGAAACAACAAATGTAACTACCAAGTTCCACCCAACCATAGAACAAAACAATCAATCTACTTTCTCCATTCACCTCCTAGACTAACCATGAATCCATGACGGCGAACTCTAGAAACTCCTCCTTATCTATAGTCTTATTTTTCAGATCATATAATTATCCTTTCCCCACACTCAGAAACCAGTGTTGATAACAACTAGTGATAGTCTCTTCTCTAGAATACTAAGCATTGTCCTGCCTCCTCCCATATGCTATTTATGCAAAAGCATCTTGTGCCTAGATCTTTTCCCATTTGGAATTTTTGTAGCTTTACAAATCTCTAATTTTCAGGGTTTGCCAATGGCCAAATTCCTGATTTGCCACTTGTAAATTCCATCCCTGACGTAGTTCAAGCCTGTTCCCCTCTCATGGAGTCATGGTCAATTGATTTCAACCTGGCTGTTCCATTTGTCCCTCAACAATAAATACAAAATTTATTTGTCTCTTACAAGTGTCATAGTCAAACATTTGGTTGGGAAAATCAAATCATTACTGAACAATCAAAATAATTAATTACAATTAACCAAATTCTAAATTCATAATTGCCATAAATGAAAATAATTTTCCAAATTCAAATTTACCAAAAACGAAAATAAATTCCTAAATGTATACAGAATTTTAATAATAATTTATTTTCAAAAATATTACACCTCCTCTTTCACTTATTTTCATGCATCATGAAGCAATTCAAGTTTTATTATTTTAACTTTAAATATATAAAACAATTATTAAAAGATAATGTGTAGAATAAATAACTAGGTTGAAGGCCCTAGTGTATTGATCTTGTATCTAATGGCACATGTAACACATGTTTCAGTGTTAATGATTCCATTCAAATACTTATGTAAACATTGTAATTGAATTTGAACTATGTTTCAAAAATATGTTGGTGAACCTTTGCAAAATGCATAAGGCTATGCCATTACGTCAACTTGTAAATGTAGGTTAATATTATTATTGTTTTTAAATTTCTTTTTTCATATATTAATTTCCCACTACTCGGTAACTTGATTACAACGTTAATGTAGAAAGTGTCTACCTAAAACAACTTAGTTAGGAGTTTTATTACCGTAGGAATATATATACATATATTCAACATGTTTTCACATAGTTTTTAAGATATTATTTACCATACAAGTTTATATAATTTTATCTTGACTATGAATTATTTTATTAGATTTAAAATAGTATCATAAACTATAAATTATAACTATTTATCCTTATCGTCACTATTATCAATTGCTATTTTCAAATAAATAAATTATTGATATTTAGCCCTTTATTCTCACCAAGAATTCCATCAATGATTATAACTTGTATTTTGAAAGTATGCAAAGGATAGAGCTTTTATTTACTTAGATAGATACATTATAAGTATTTAAAAATTACATTATACTACCTACAATTCACAACAATGTATTGCAATTCATAAAGAATAATATCAAATATAATATTTATCAATTCACAACAATGTATTTCAATTCATAAAGAATAATATCAAATATCATATTTATCAGTAATTCAATTCACAACAATGTATTGCAATTCATAAAGAATAATATCAAATATAATATTTATCAGTAATTCAAAAAAAATATATTGATCTATGAGTGCAAGTTCAAGTTTAATTCCAAAGCACAATATTTATTAATAAACCAAACAATGTCAATTTTACATGAAAATTATATGAGTGTGTGATATTTTTTTTTACGAAAGAAACCCAAACAACCCAAACAATTAATTAATTATGTGTGAAGTTTCAATTGTAATAATGAACCACCAAATATACATGTGAAAATAGGAGATCCTCTTCTAATTCCAATACAAGTTATGAATTTATAAATCTTAAATGAATCAAATAATAAAACTCCTAATTGTAATAAATTCTAACACTCTTACGAATTTCAAGAATTGTTCCAATTAAAATTGTTGATATCAATTCACATTGAAATTATTGCTTTTCAAATTATAAGCGTAAATTCCCAAATGGCATTGCCTCAATTATATATATATATATATATATATATATATATATATATATATATATCTAATTGTTTCACTTAACAATCTAATTGTTAGTCTAAATGTATTAGATATAATTTTAAATAGAAATATCATCGTGTATCTGCAAATTAATTATAGTCTCTCATGACATGTTAGTGGCAATGTAAACATGGAAAAACAATAATATGTTAAATGGGAGGGGGGTTTCAAGGTACTTTTACAATGAATTTGAATATAATGTAAAAAGATGAAACATATGAAATTGAATTGTCTTTCCAAATATACAATGTTTATTCATAAAAATTCTAAATAACTATGTAAAATTAGATTTTTTCTAACAGTGATATGTTAATTTTCGAGCAAAATATAAGGTATATGTCTTAGTTCATGTATGTGTTGAGTATCTTAACGATGAAATTTCCTTCCAAAAATTTGTATAACTGTAGAGAACACATTGTTCTAGTGTGGTGTATGTTTTCAAAATTTATGATATTAATGTTGTATATTTTTAAAATTTTGAAACTCAATATATCCTTGAAATTATAATGGTTCTCATTCATGTAGGCTACGAGGGTCTTAAAATTATAAAAAGTAATTATTTTTTTAGTTTTTAGGTATTGGTCTCTTCTCGTGAGGCATATAACTCATTTGAAAAATGGTAAATCTCACAAAACATTATAGAATAAATAATTTAGGTATGTATATTAGGATTTTTATATAGGTCAAGACAAAAATAGATTTAAATTAGTTTAAATTATCAATTTTTTAAAAAACATATTGACCCTATCTATGTTTGTGGCTTCATCAAAAACCGATTTGTGTATCCTATTGAAAAATAACGTCAAAATAGAGATATAAAGAGGTATTCAAAAGAATGGAGGTTTTTGTGTATTTGTAAACCAAGCCACTAGGTTTGTCATCTTGAACCTAAATGCAAGGAAACCAACTCAACAAGCACGTATGCTAGAGTTGTCACTCTTGTCCCCCCAAAAAATAGAAATTAAAATAACACATATACACTGGTGTATTTAATTGTCTTATTAAAAAATTCAATACATCTATTGTCAACAAGGGGTGGGTATTTTATTGCAATGTTGTCATGCTATGTATATGTAGGAAACAACCCTTAAGTAACACTATCCTGAAACCTAAAGAACAAAATCTAACCAATCAAACTTTCATCTAATGAAAACAAACTATCGTTAACTAAATCAAACCCTTACTTATATCAATGAAAATCACACTCCTATAATTTGAATCAAACTACTCTTCCTGAAAAGGGGAATTGATACTTAAAAAGGAACAATCTTCACCTTTGTTGAAATTGAAATGAGTCTACTTATAACAAAGACAACTCCTCTATATTTCGAGTGTAAAATGAAGTATTGCATCTTAATCCCAATCAAACAAAAACAATTTGTTTTCGACCAATTAAAACCTTACAAAAGCACTGTATCTAAAAGAAATTCTAACTGCTGGAAATGAAATCAATATTCTCTTGTATTGGAATAATAAAAACATTTGCTAGAAATGGAATCAATCCTCTCTTGCATTGGTATAAGAAACAAACTTGTTTGAAATGAAAAGGAAGACACAATTCTTAAAATAGATGACGTTGTACAATAATTCTAGAGATAAAATTGAAACCAAATTACATTTCATTTACAGTACTTTGAGTTTGCACCAAAACACTCAAAACCAATATTACTGAAAAATGATAGAAAAATTAAATCTACCTACTAATACAATGGAAGAAACCTTGCTAAAGAGGAGGACCCTTCCTCCTTAGAAGACGATGAAAAAGATACAATAACTAAAACTTAATTGCACTGAAAGTTGAACCATAAACTTGCGAGATATTTATTACTCCAAAATTAGGAGGTGTAGTTACAAAGGTTATCCTTCATCATCCAAGCCGATTGTTCTCTTTCCCAAAAACCAAACTAGCTCGAGAGGAAATATTATATGCCTCTTAAAAATCCCTCACTCTATCTAATCTTGGAATATTAATAATTATAAACAACCTTGGGAATATTTTGATTCTCAAGTTGTTCAATGTTGTCTTAATTAAGAAGATACAATATTTCTTTTAACCGATTACAACTATATGATTACTCGATTACATATTTCACCCACGACATTGTCCTATTATTAAGGCTAGAGAACCAAACTTATGACATATAATAATCATGAATAAATAATTTCCATGTCACCAAAGGGGACCAATCATTTCCATGAGGGTTCATGAGTCAACGACCTAATCGACATCAATGCAATGATATACGAGTAGCGTGGGAACTACCAAGAGTAGCACCATCTCGAAGTAACAAAATTATAGAGTAACAACATCTTGGAGTAGAAACACATGAGAGTAGAAGCACTTGTAAAGTAAAACCATCTTGTAGTAACAACATCTATAGAGTAACATCATCTCAAAGTAGCATTACCTCATAGTGTGGGAACTACTAAGAGTAGCACCATCTCAAAGTAACAAAATTATAGAGTAACAACATCTTGGAGTAGAAACACATGAGAGTAGAAGCACTTGTAAAGTAAAAACATCTTGTAGTAACAACATCTATATAGTAACATCATCTCAGAGTAGCATTACCTCAGAGTAGTAGCACATGTATTAGCAGTTTCTTCTACTGAGATTCTTAACACTTTATTAGTAATTACCCAAAATAGACATTATCCTTCCCATAATGCAAGAAAAAAATAAACAATTAAGGAATCAAGTGGACTTAGCATACCGAGATCGAAATGGAAATATTCTAGATTGTAATGGATATGAAGGAGGAAGAATAATAAAGGAAGAATAGAAAGTAGCAACAAATTGGTGGAAAAAGGAGTGTCTATTCCTGATCTCAACATCTACCCCCATCTAAAGAAATTGCATGTCCTCATGCAACTCATTAGTATGATTATACATAAGTGTGTTGCAAATGAAGGATATTGGGGCTATATTCCCTGACAATATCTTCCTAAGTAACCACATATCTGTTACCCATCATCACATCTATCCAATAGTCTTCATCCTACCTTAGTTGGCATATGTGTTGATCTCACCTAGTGGGCAACCAAACTAAAGGGAATCTGTATCTCAGGAAAATCCACCTTGATCAACATTTCATGATGCAATTCATATAATTTTTTATTCTTGAGAAGGAACATGTGAATTTTGGGTAGCCATAGCGGTCCTTCCTCTTCAATTGTTCATCGAAAGCTTCCAACCTGAACCGAATTCCATCCATAGCTTATTTCAACTGCATATTAATGTATGTGGGACATAGGTCTAGAATAAAGAGTCGAACATCATTCATAATGGTAACTCATCCTTGTGAACTAAGGAACTTGTTGAAATCTCTAATAATATCAAAAGCAGGGGTAGGTTCTCCCTGGATCCATAAGGATTTCTCCTTGTAGGTAGTTTTAATAATATCATAGGATACTTTCCACTTTGCCTAGTTGCTATAAAATGAGGTAAATTATCTTAAGTCATTGTCTCCAACATATGGAGAAATATTTTTTTTTTCCCCAAAAAACATGACCTCATGCAAGTATAATTCACATATAAAATGTTGGTTTGCAAGGCTTCTCTAAAATAAAGTCTTCAAAAAGGAAATAATAGAGTTAAACATTCATAATTTGTTCTCTTTCATGGATGCCAGTTGGAATAGGATGTATTTTTTATGAGGAAGCAATCGATAGGAAGGGGAAGGGTTTCTTCAATTCAACAATTCTTATGCTAATTCAGATACTTTTACCTTTGTATATTGAAGAGCTTGAACTTTTTCTTCCATCTCTTTCAACATTTCTTTCTCTTCATTCATCTTATCCCACTTTTTTCTCTGAAAAATTACTTCTTATTCCTATCTCTCTCTGAGGTCACGGATAACCCTTTTATGCTCTTGAATAGAAATTACCCCTTCCTAGAGTGATAATGCCAGATGCTTCCAGTTATGAGTTTCATCAATCAACATGCCAACATCAGGGGTTCTATCTTGTCTCTTTTCTTCCTCACTTTTCCCTACTTCACTTATAGTCATTTCTCATTCTTGTGTAACAACAACATCCTAGTCGATTTTTTGTGTGTCCACTAGAGGAGGTAATTCTTTTCCTTTCTATTTATGTTGTGCCTACTCCCTTGGAGTTTCATAATCCTCACCTTGTAGAGTTTCAACATCCTTTTCTCCTAGATTTTCAATGTCAATTTTGATGTTTTGATCTCACTCGTTTGTCTCTACACCTAGTACTTTCGGTTCTTGTGTAACAACAGTCTCTTGGTAGAGATTCATTGTGGCATGCTAAAAATGGCCAATTGTACATCCATCACTATATATTTCTTTCTCTTCCTGATTTGAAACCTCCATTTGAATTTATGGGATGGGTCTTGATATTTATGTGCCAGGTACTGGTAGTTCATATGTATCAACAATACCCTAGACAGGTTCTTCTTGGTCTCTTTGGGTAACCCCAGTAATATCCGCATCCTTCTCAATAGAATATTTATGAATATCTACTGAAAAAAATTTAAGTGGCAACACATCATTCCATGCATACCCTACGTAGCTAAGGAAATCATTGTGGAATGAACAAAATTTTGCCATGGACCATTTATCCTATGATATCACAACCTAAGGTTTAAAGGAGAACATGATTTTTCCACTCGCTGGTAAATCTCAGCTAAGGGTCCCAATCCTAGGGGATTTTTTTCTTCCTAAAACTTTCCTTTTAAAATTGTAAGTTGCTCCTCAAGCCTAAAATTTTCCTCTTTTAGATAATTGACTTGATTAAGTAGGGATGTAGATTTACGTAGCTTGGAACTGGTGCTTCTTGATTTTTTTCTTTCCCTTCCTTCCAACAATTTTTTTCTCGGCAGGTTATTGTCAAAAATCAACAATAATTAATGGTTATGATGGTTGGGTTCATGCTACTACTGAGGAAGACCTGGTTCTTATCCTTGGGTGGTCACTTTTAATTCCTCAAAACAGTCTATTTTACTTTTTGTTATGCTATGGAAGATCTTGTATGATTGGTAAGGGTTTATATTCTTTGACAAGAGGGTTTTTTCCTATGATTTCCACCTCATCGATACATGGAAGTGGTGAAACATTTTGTGCGATAGAGGGGTTACCTTGTACCTCGGTCTTGTCAACATCTTCTTCTTCATGAGGGTCTTACTAGTTTATTTCTATACCCTTTGCACTTGGTTCCTTCTATGTATTGCCTCCTTCAATTTATTTTTGTGTCTACTTCTATCTCCTCCCTCTTTGTGTGTGCCCCTGTGATTTCCTCCTTCTCTATGTTATCCCCTGCATTTTTTTCTTTTTATGTGTATTTCCCATTCATTTTCCTCTATCTCCATTTTAGTGGCCATGTCATCATGTGTAATTTATAACTCCATCTCATCCTCATTATTAGACTTGTCATTTATAGACTTGTTTCTTCTATTAACGAGCTCTAGTTCAAAATTAACCCCTTTTGTGTCTACTTCCTTGTCCTCTACCAAATTCTCTGTGTAACTGCTTCCTTTTTCTTTTGAACCTTGAGTTGCCATGAGACCAATGAATTCATGCGATGTAAAATTATTTTTTCCAAATGTATGGATGACCAAAAGTTTAATCATTCCATGGTTTGAAATGCAAGTCTATGGGTGTTTAGTGTGATGGACATAACTCACCACTATGTTCATGCACTCTAACGGAAAATAAGGAATGTTAAGCAGTTTTCCATGGTGGAGGTGAGATAGTAGCATAAAATGATAATTTTAGATGATTGAATCTACCTTCGTAGGTAATATGTCACTGAATAAAGTATGCTACATATTTCCAAGGGGAGGGAAGAGACATTTTTTCAACTCCCTTACCTTTATTCCTAAATTGTTCTTCATCTCTTAGAAAGTTTGATTTGGTTGTTGGAATGAACTATTTCTTGCTAAACCATATTAGGCCATCCTCGCTAGTTCAGTGACCTCTACGATGGTTTCCTTTGTAACATTGATATGAAACACTCAAATCGATGAGATTGTTCAAAAAAATACTTTACAAACTCGAGGGTGACATCATCTTTAAATCCATAGAATTTCTCGAAAAAGGTCACCAACCGCCATTATTCAATATTTGGTAGGCCTCAGGGTGGGTCCATAGAAAACCAAGACATTCATCTCATGAACAATGGATGAGCCCCCCATCGTAGGTAGTGAAATTCTTGCTCGATTTCTATCTGTGGATTTTTAACAGAGTGAGTTGTAGTTTTGGACATGCACTCGAATGATGGAGGTGGATTACTAAATTAGGAAAATCAAGACTATGGTGGTTTGGGTAATAATTAATAATAAGGGCACATGATGGGAATTTCATATCGTTATGATAGGCCGACGTGATATGATTGGTGAAATAAATATGACATATGATGGAATTACATGCCCCCCCCAACTAATGTTTGGAATCCTCCCTGGCTAAGGTGGAAAGTTTAACGATGCAAGTCCAAATGTAACTTTGAAACTTAAAATTATGCAAGCAGATGAGAAACACATAAATGTTGGGTACTTAACATAATGTACATCAAACATGTTGGATGTTATGTATAGGCGGTGGTCGAAACATGAATAAATATGATGACATGATGTATGGTCTTATCAAAATCCCTGTCAACATCCTTTTTCTGATGTAGAGTTGCAGTACTATTGTACCAAAGTATTAACACCCAACCAGAGATTCACAACAAAAACTTTCACCTTGAAACAAGTATAAGTAGAAATAAGAAAGTGGTAATGTAAGACATAGCAAATGTGTCACAAAAATGAGTGTTTTTTTAGCTGGAAAGCAATGCATTATAGCATGTGAAAGATGAGTTTCAATAGATGATCATTTGTAGAAACATAATGAGTTGTAGCAGGTGAGTTAGACCAAGTTGTAGAAAAAATGGTTTTCATTAGGGAATGAGTTGCATCAAGTTGCAACAAGTTGCAGAAAAATGGATTTTATCAAGGAATAAGTTACAACAAGTTGCAACAAATTGATTTTCAACAACTCGGTTCCAACATCAAGAGAAAGTGTGATTGAGATGTAGCAATATTAACCCGTATTGACAAGGAAATTTGTTTCATTATTAGAAAAAATAAGTAAATTATATATATATATATATATATATATATATAATTTTAATTTTCAATCTCCAACAAGTTGGTTTTCAATTGGCACCCATATAATTGTGCTCTCAGGAAGATTTCACAATTATATCTATTTATTTATTTATTTTAAGTTCCTGCTGGTGTATGAGAATGGTGTTCAACCCCAATGATTTTGAAACCTAGATCCAAATTAATATGAGAAAAACATGAATCCCTAGAAAGTGGTTGGTGATACAACCAAAGACGATGTCCATTATCAAGTAGGGAAATCAGTGATCCACCTATGGTTGTGAGTTTAACAATCCCATTATGAAAAACTATGTCTACTTCATACGGGCCTAAGCATATAGTGAAAACATTCCCCTAGAAATCCTTAAATATGGAATCATATAATAGTTCCCAGACACCCTTTTAAAACACCTTTTTTTTAATAAATTTGTCATCACACTTGGCGTGTTGTTGTTGAACAAGATCAATATGATGTATGGAAGCCAAGCATATTTCATATAATTCATTGAGCTAATATGGATGTTGTTTCTATGATGTGGTTAGATCGATATTTACTTATAAAGAAATTCTTAATGTTCTTATTTCAAATTCAATGGGGAAGATATAGCTCTTGCCATACACAAGTTCAAATGTATAAAAACCCGTGGTGTTTTTCAATGTTGTTCTATAGGCCCAAATGGCCTCTAGTAGTCTTTCAACCCAATCACGATGGTGAATAGACATGACTTAAGTAAGTATTCCTTCAATAACTTTATTAGTTCTTTCTACTTGGACATTTTCTTGCATATGGTAAGGTGAAGTAATCTTGTGGTGAATCTTGTACTTCTTGTTCAGTTCTACAATTATATGGGAAGTAAATTGAGGTCCTACATTTGTTACTATGTCTTTTGACACTTCAAAGTGAAAAAATATGATTTCAAATATAAATTTTGCAACAACTTTTTCAGTAGATTTGATGAGTTCCTTGGCATTGACCCATTATGTGATGTAGTCTTTGCATACCAATATGGAGGACTTTTGATGAGATGGGGGGTTCATGGGCCCCACTGATTCAACAACCCTCTTGTCAAAGGGTTTGATGACAAATTTAACTTTTAATGGAATTTCATCTGAGGGAATGGGTTGTCCCATTCGTTGGAAATTGTCACATCCATGTACATACTTCTTGGAATCTAGGACCAGTGTAGGCAAATAATAACCCATGTGAAGTTCTTTGTGCCTTGTTGTTTTATCAACAAAATGTATGCAAGAAGGATCATCATGGGAGTATTTTAGGATGTTATGAGTAGTTTATTCTCTTATACATCATTGAATATCAAGTTTAGGGACTATATAAAAGAGACATCCATCTACCCAAGAATATTGAGCACTTTTTTGAATAATTGTTCGTCATTGTCTAGGGGAAAGGTGGTGTGGTAGTTTTCCTGTAGCAAGATAATTAGAAATATCAACATACCACAATGAGTGAGGATATACTGCAAATAAGTTTTCATTAAGAAATTAATCCTCAACAATATAATCATCACTATTGTTGGTAAGCCTAGAAAGGAAGTCTACAACGACATTATCTATTGCAAGCTTGTCCACAACAATGATGTAAAATTCTTGTAGTAATAGTAACCACCTAGTAACTCTACTATTTGTGATATATATTTTTAATTAGATATTTCATGGTGGAGTTGAATATATGTACAAATACTTGATATCTCATGATTTAATGTGATAATTTGTTAATAGCATGAACAACAACAATGAAATTATTTTCTAGTTACCGTATAATTTAATTCCGCAGGAGTAAAATTCTTGATGATGTAATAGATGGCGTATAGGTTTCATTCTTCCCACTATCCTATTACAACACCAATTGAAGTATCGGAGGAATCCAAAGAAATCTGGAATGACAAAGTCTAATCAGGCCCTCACAAAATAGGTTCTTCAAATAAGCGTTTCTTCAAATTGTTAAGAGCAACTAGGAAATTATCAATCCATATAAATTTTGTATCCTTTGAAAGTAATGAAAATAAAGGAGATGTGATTGTTGAATAGTTTTCAATGAGATGATGATAATAACCTTGTTTTCCTAGTAGGCTATGTACCTCTTTTTCTAATTTAAGAGGAGGAATTTTTAGGATTACAGTAATTTTCACCAGATCCACCTGTATCACTGTAGAAGAGATATAATTCCCAAGTATAACTTCCTAATCAATCATGATAGGACATTTTTCGGTACTTAAATAAATATGAGTTTCTTTACAACATTTTAGTTCTTTTTCAAAGTTTGCGAAAGCAATGTCAAATGTATTGCCATATGGCATGAAATCATCCATGTAAATATCAAGAGATTCATTAACTAATTAGAAAATATTCCCAATACAGGTCATTGGAAAGTAGTAGGTGCATTACAAATCCAAAACAGGAGGACTCGATAGAAAAACGTTCCTAGGGGCAAGTAAAGGTATTTTTATCCTAATCTTTAGGATCTATCTAGATTTGGTTATATACGTTAAAACCATCAAGAAATGAAAAAAAATTCTTTCGAGACACGGAATCAAGAACCTAGTCAATAAAAGGAAATGGGAAACGATATTTTTGTGTGGATTTGTTCATACCTCTAAAGTTGACACAAATTCTCCATTTTCCATTTTATTTAGGCACAATGACTAGTTGGGATACCCACAAAGTGTCCCAGATTGGGTAGATGAAATTAACATTTAACAATTTATTGAGTTCTTATTTTACAATATCTTTCAGGTTTGGGTTAATTTTGCGTTTTGGATGGAAAATAGGCTAATAATATTCTTTAATATAGATAGGGTGGGTATTTTGATTGGGGTGACTACCCTTAATATCCATCAATCCCATGAAAATCCCTTTTTTTTTACACACAATAGATGAATCAACCTCTATTTTTGTGAGGGGGCAGGTTGAGGTTAATATTCATAGTTTTTCCCAACTCAATTTCGATTGGGACATGTTTATGTCTTGAGGATGTAGCTATTTCTTCTAAAGTGGAATCATTAATAGGAAATTATTGGTCAGATTTATTCATTATAGAATCCAAAAGTTGGAATTTTCTCCAGGTTAAAGATGAGGGGTTACTAATAAAGTTGTTGATAATATCATATTTTTTCTCATCCTTGAAACATAGATCCTTATTGATCATCTTATAATTCAAGTTCATCCCACAAAGTGTTGGCATGGTATTCAGTCAGTTTGGCAGGGGGGGGGAGGATGAGGTTCGTTGTGGTTTTTCTATCATAAATCCTCATGGACATTGACCTTTAGCTAATGAATGCATCGGTTGTAGATAACCAAGGTCTACCCAGGATCAAGGGATGTACTCCTATACAATTTTGAGTTTGCAGCACTATGAAGTATGTTGGGTATTCCCAGGAGTCGAAGGATAAGAAAATATCTTCTAGAACCCCCTCTAGTCGTATTTTTGATCGATCAATGAGTTCCAACACAATCAGTGTGGGTATTATGTTAGTAAGTCCCAACATTTCTACATTTTATTTATTTATGATGTTTATTGGAGTGCCCATGTCGATGAGGTTATTGGGAATGACCATTTTCCTGATATGGATAGTTACTATGGGGTTCCTGAGATTGCTCACAAGTTGGGGTTGTTTTCCTAGTTGAGTCTATTTCTACATGTTATATGATCATAGGTGATGTTTATTGATTTATTGTTCTCCATGCTATTAATTTTGCACAATTTCATTCGATAGGGGAGATCTTATATGTGGGGAAGATGGGAATTTCAATCTGTTGCACTGTATTTTTATTTGTTTTTGGGTTTCTTTGGACACCTAGTTGGGGATGTAGTGGAGGTTTGGTTGGTAGTACGCAGGGTGTGAGTTGTAAGGGTTGTTGCTATACTGGAATTTGAGTTTGAATGGTAAACTTTACTCCTTGGAGGGGATGAACTCTCCATTGTTGGTACCATGGAACAGTTTGATTTGGATACTAAATCCAGGTTGTGGGATATTATATCTGGGGTGTGCTGTGAAATTTCCATAGAGGCGAAGTGTATTGGACCTGTTGTGGGATTTACAGATTATACATATGATTCCAATTACTAAAATACAAGGATGGGTTTTCAATCATCCCTCGTAATCTCACCTGGCATGGATTTTTGGAAATACAATATGTCTACTCCAT
This sequence comes from Picea engelmannii, assembly GCA_009831015.1. Lineage (NCBI taxonomy): Eukaryota > Viridiplantae > Streptophyta > Pinopsida > Pinales > Pinaceae > Picea > Picea engelmannii. The sequence goes on along the minus strand of ML779646.1, from coordinate 36,562 downwards.
TTCCTCAATCGATCCTTGAAATATTTCTTTCAGTCCTCAAAGCGATGCGCACATTTTTTTTGGATGGTATAGTTTGCAAATGCCACATACTTCCACAATATAAAGTGGGCATTTCTTACCATGGTGCTTATCCTTGCATTTGGGATATAATACTACTATTTCCTTTTTTTCTTCATCATGCTTCTATTTTACCTACAATACATCCAACTATGTAGTTAAAGAAATAAGAATGTAATTTTTAAAATTTTCAATCAAGTTACTAAGTTTTGACATTGTTACTCCTCCATTTGTTAATTTATGTATTCTGGTAGAGGAATTCCATTCTTGGGTTCTCTTACTTGATCATCCTCTTTAATTTCTCAGGAATAGGGACATAATATCATCAAAAGTTTCCTTTGATATATCTCCTTTTCCCATTAAATTTAGAATATCCAGACAATCATATCTCATCCCTTAAATTGGGATTGTTTTCAAGATATCCTTATCAATATCAATGTTTTTAGATCCTTGAAAATTGTATCACAGGAATCAACATAATCCTCCAAACTCTCTTCGTCCTTCTGGGACATTTTTAAGAGTTCCTCTCTCTCGTCTCATGTTTTGTAGTAGCCTTGACATTTTTATAGAAAGATCCCTTTCATATTATCCAACGAAGTGAATGACTCAACACCAAGCCCCATGAACCATATCAATGTAGCACCCTTCAAACTAGTTGGAAATTGTTTCAGTTTCTGTGTTTCTGAAGTGTTAGAAAAATAGGATCATGGAGAAATAAAATAAAACAAAAGCGGAAATAAAACACAGAAGATACACAATAAAATAGAGACACACATATACATGGTTCACCCATTGTGGGATACATCCACCAAAGAAATTGCCAGGTCCTTCCTTTATTATTATCCAGCAAAAGAAGGGATGCAACCTACAACAAATCCGTTTTAACTTCCTCTTCTTTCTCTCACAATCTACTCTCTCAGAATATAATATTCTCTATATTACCTAGCCACAATAGATTTCCCTCATAAAAGAGGGTTTCCTACTAGGGAAAAAACCCTAAAATAATTTCTGCTGTTAGATCTAGGACCTTATAATGAATGGTCCATATTTACAATGAAATTACAATATACATTTACAAGGCAATTTTTCCTTTGGGGTCTTCACCCCCGAACCCCCACCAAGGGCCCCTTGACCCAGCTGAGGGGTTAACCCCCCACTGCACTCCCCCTCATGTAAGAGTGTACATTATTATAGGGTGTTAAGTGTTCATGGGGTATGAACATGACTGAAAACAAAGATCTCTGAGTCTGGAGATAATCAGGATCCACAACCAACAATCTCCCACTTGGAGACTGATCTCAACAACTCCACAGTTGTTATATATGTTGGACAATGAACCTTCTTGGACCTGGAAAAATTCTCATCTTCACCTTCATGATTGAATACCAATTGAAACTAAGCAAGAACTCAGTTTCTCCCTGGTTACTCCCTTTGTTAACATGTCTACAATATTTTGGATAGTGTGTATCTTTTCCAACTTCAAATGTCAATCTTCCAAGATGGATCGTATAAAATGGTACCTCAATTTTATATTCTTAGTCTTCAAATGGAAGGATGATTTCTTTTAAAGATGAATGACACTCTCACTGCCATAGTAGAACCTGTTATTCTCCTTATTCTTTCCCAATTCCTCCATAAATTTCTGTAACCAAATCATTTCTTTACTAGCCTCTGTAGCAACAACATACTCTGCTTCTGTTGTTGAAAGTCCAACAACATTTTGTAGTTTAGAAATCCAACTTATTGTTGTTCCACCTATAGTAAAAACATACCCTGTGGTGCTCCTCTTGATATCCTTATCACCTACCATATATGAATCAACATATCCATGTAGAATACTGTCTGAACCTTCAAAAAATAATGCATGAGTAGCAATACCTCTCATATACATGAAAAATCCACTTTATTGCCTCCCAATGTTCTTTACCTGGATTTTTCATATACCTGCTCACAACTCCCATTGTATGTGCAATGTATGGTCTTGTACAAACCATTGCATACATCAAGCTACCAACTATTGATGAATAAGGGACCTTGGACATGTATTATATCTCCTCCTATGTCCCGGGACACATTTACTTAGTCAGTTTGAAATGGTTGGCCAAATGTGTACTAATTGGTTTTGCATTCTACATTCTAAACCTCTCCAACACCTTCTCTATAAACTCACCCTGAGACAATGTCAATTTGTGATTTTTCCTGTCTCTTGTTATTCTCATACCAAGGATTTTCTTTGCAGCACCCAAATCCTTCATCTCAAATGAATAAGATCATTTCTTATTGAGCACATTTATATCATGCATATTAGACCCTACAACAAGCATGCCATCTACATACAATAGCGAGATAATATAGATTCCATTTTCTAGCTTTTAAAATAAACACAGTCATCAGAATGACATCTACTATAATCCTGTTTTGTCATAAACCTATCAAACTTCAAATACCACTACCTTGGAGATTGATTGTGTCCATACAATCTCTTCTTCAAACTTCATACCAAATTCTCCTTCCGTTTGACCTCATACCCCTGTGGTTTTTGCATATAAATATCTTCCTCCAAATCCCCATGGAGAAAAGTTTTCTTTACATATAATTGTTCAAGATGCAAATCTTCTACTGCCACAAGACTCAAAATGGTCCTAATTGAAGTCATTTTAACAACAAGAGAAAATATTTCATCAAAATCTATACCTTTCTTTTGTGCAAACCCTTTTACAACAAGTCTATCCTTGTACCATTTTTTTCCTCCATCTTCTTCCTTCAACTTGTAAACCCATTTATTTTGCAATGCTCTTTTTCCTATAGGAAACTCAACCAAGTCCCAAGTCCAGTTATTTACCAAGGAATCCATTTCCTCCTTCATGCCTTGTACCCACTTCTTTTTGGTGCCTACCTGCATTGCCTCTTCATAACATTCTGGTTCACTAGAATCAATTAATAATAAATAATACAATGAAGGAGAGTATCGTTCAAGGCATATAATTAATATGGTAAATCTTCTAACCACACTTGCAGGAGTTTGAGGTACCTGTTTCTCATGTTGTTGTACATTTTGATTTTCTGGTTCCTTTGGAATTTCATTTTCGGTGATCTCATCAGGCACTGTGTATTTTGGTTTTTTTTTTTCCTATTTATTTCCCTGTAACTGATCTATGTACATGACCTTCTCATTGAATATTACATCTCCAATCCTAACGATTTTGTCATTTTCATAATCCCATTAGCGATAACCAAAATCATTAACACTGTATCCAATAAAGGTACACTAATTGGATTTGTCCTCAAGCTTTGTTCTATTTTGTTTATCAATATGGACAAACGCTTCACAACTGAAAGTCTTCAAAAAAGAATAGTTTACCTTTTTTCCTATCCATGCCTCCTCTATAATTCTACCATCCAAAGATCTTCAAGGTCCTCTGTTTATTAAGTAAACAAAAATATCTACATCATCTGTCGAGAACTGTAAGGGAAAACCAACATGCAATATCATACTCTTTGCATGCTCCATGATTTTCCTTTTCAGCTATTTTGACACACCAATTTCTTGTGGTGTTCTTGGAACTCTCTTCTCTCTATGAATCCCATTGTATGAACAATAATCATCAAACTCCTTGCTACAATATTCACCTCCACTATTTGATCCGAGACACTTCAACCTTTATCCTGTCTCGTTCTCAACCAAAGATTTCCATTTCTTAAAAGTATCAAAAACATCAGATTTTTGTCGAATGCAATAAACCCAAGATTTTCTAGTTGCATCATCAATAAAAGTAACATAATAATGAGAGACACCAATAGATGATACCTGATCTTCTACCCATACATTTGTATGCACAATCTCTAACCTTTCACTCTTCCTTTCTTTTTTGACTCTGACAAATATGACTCTCTTATGTTTTCCATAAACACAATGCTCACAGAAGTCCAAATCAATTTGTTTAAGGTCTGGCAACAAATTTATTTTGTGAATTATTTGCATCCCCTTCTCAGTCATCTGTCCAAGCCTATGATGCCACAATGTTGTATCCACTCCTATAGAAGCTAAAGAGATAGAAGAGTCAGTATTACCAGTACATAAATACAATGCAACTACTTTCTCTCCTTTTGTTATCACCAATAATCCTTTGGTGACCTTCCACACCTTATATGTATATATGTATAAACAACCTTCACATTCCAACTATCCTATTGAAATTATATTTTTCCTTAGATATGGAACATGTTTTACCTCTTTCAACAACCATTGGTTTCCATTGCTTTGCTTTATTTTTACCTTTCCCATTCTAACAATTTTGCATGGTGCATCATCACCCAAATGAACCTGTCCAACATCACCTTGAACATAATATAGAAAATGTTTCCTATGGGGTGTGGCATGAAGTGAAGCCCCTGAATGTACCACCCAAGACTCAGAAATATTATCTACAGAATGAATCAAAGCATCTTGTAACACATCATATGTTATATTTGCCTTGTGATTTCTCTCTTGTTGTCCATATCTTTTCTTCTTTGGAGCTCTATAGTCTTTCTTTAGATGTCCTTTCATCCCACAATTCCAACACTCTATATTTCCCAATCCAGATTTGGAGATGCCCTTCCTATAATACACACGGTTCCCTGAGCCATTTCCTCTATCCTTTTGTCTTCCCCTGTTCTCCATGTTCAACACATTACCTTATGTCTCACCAATGATTTTTCGTCGCATTCCCTCACTAAGGATAAAACCAACAACATCATAAAATTTTAAAGTATTTGAACCAGAGACAAAGTTACTTACAACCATGACCAATCCGTTCCATCTTTCTGGCAACAAGCATAAGATTAGAAGAGCCCTGACCTCATCATCAAAGTCCACTTTTATAGAATTTAGTTGATTAGTAACTGTATTAAATGCATTTAAATGATCTAAAACAAATCCAACTTCTGACATATTCATATTAAATAATGTCTTCATTAGAAATAACTTATTGTATGCCGATGGTTTTGCATAAAAGTTAGCCAATGCGTCCATCAAATCCTTCATTGTCTTTTCTTTCGAAATATTGAAAGCCACTAACGTTGTCAGGCTCATCCGTATCGTTCCTGAAGCCTTTCTATCAAGAATATCCCATTCTTTGTCTTTCATAGTCATCATCTTCTTTGCAATTCTGCCCAATTGTAGGAATAGATCCTTCTGATATAAATAATCTTCCATCTGCATCTTCCATAACTGGTAGTTTTGGCCATTAAATTTCTTGAACCTAAACTTTCCATATTTTTCCATTGCTCCCACTCAAACCAAGAACACTCTTTTCCTGCAAGTTACCTTTCTCTCTAATACCAGTTGTTAGAAAAATAGGATCGCAGAGCAATAAAATAAAACAATTGCGGAAATAAAACACAGAAGATACACAATACAATAGAGACATAGATATATGTGGTTCACCCAGTGTGGGCTATGTCCACTAGAGAAATTTTTAGGTCCTTCCTTTATTATTATCCAACAAATGAAGGGATACAACCTACAACAAACCTGTTGTAACTTCCTCTTCTTTCTCTCACAATCTCCTCTCTCAGAATAGAATATTCGTTATATTACCTAGAGGCATTACATTTCCATGATAAAAGAGGGTCGCTTACTAGGGAAAAAAAACCTAACATAATTTCTACGATTATATCTGCGACCTTATAATGAACGGTGCAGATTTACAATGAAATTACAATATACATTTACAAGGCATTTTTTCCTTTGGGGGATTCTCCCTCGAACCCACATTAGGGGACGCTTCCCCTGAACCCCCATTAGGGGACACTTTCCCCAAAACACCATCAGTAGCATGCTTTCCTCCAGACCCCCTAGACAGGGGGATGAGCCCCTTGGACCCCGCAGAGAGGGTAACCCCCCTTTGCACTCCCCCATGTGGAAGAGTGTACATTCTTCTAGGGTGTAAATTCTTCATGGGGTATAAACATGATTGAAAACAAAGACCTATGAATCTACAGATAATCAGGCTCCACAACCAACATGAAGTATAGTCATAACTTCAACACAAAAGGTTGAATTCAAACATGAAGGTATCTAGGTCCTCACTTTCCAGGCCAAGAAATTTTGGAAGTGAAAAAAGGGGAATTTTTTTGATTGGTTCCTTCCCTAGAATATCTCCAATAAGAAATTCAAAATTATAGATTGTGTTTCCATTTACATTCACCATGTGTTTCTTCCACAATATGTGAAGTCTCTCTCAATATATCCTACGAATATCCTCTCATTGTAGGGAATTTTCTAGTATCTTATTAGGATTCCCTCTAACACTCCCTTGATCTGGGAGAGATTTGTTAATGGGAGTGTCAATAAGTTGATCGACGTCCAACCTTTAGTCTAGTTATTCTTGATTTTTCTCATCAATATCCTCGATTCCTTCTCTCATATCTTGATATTACTCTTATGTTACTTCTATAGATCATCTGCTAGAAATATAAGACTAGGAATCAATTATTTTTCTTGACCTAGTCTTTTCATATTCTTCTCCTGAAACTAATGATTATGCCTTGGATATTTTTCTTGAATAAATGTCACGCATCCTTGGTCCTAATTTTTCTTTCCATCGTGACCACTTCTACCTATGGGTTTAGAACCATGTCTTTCTCCTCCTTTATTCATACACCCAACATATCGTAGAACTTATCAAGACAATGTCAGTTATCGTCTTGCACCTTTAATAACCTCCCCAACAATGAAGCCAAAATGTTGGTGTATTTAATTGTCTTATTAAAAATCCACTACATAAATTGTTAACCTGGGGTAATTGTTTTATTGCAATGTTATCATGCAATGTATATGCATGAAACAACCCTTAACTAACACTATCCTAAAACATAAAGAACATAATATCACCAATCAAACCTTCATGGAATGAAAAAAAAATAATGTTAACTAAATCAAACCCTTACTTATATCAATGAAAATCACACCGATATAAATTTAATCAAACCATTTTTTTTGAAAAGGGGAATTTATACTTAAAAGGGAACACTCCTCACTTTTTCTAAAACTTAAATGAGTCTATTTATAATAGAGACAATTCCTCTTCCTTTCTAGTGTAAAATGAAGAACTTCATATTAATATCAATTGGATAAAAACACTTTGATGTGAGTCAATTAAAATCTTACACACTGACTATAGTAAAAATCTATCCTCACTGCTAGAAATGAAATCAATCCTCTCTTGTATTGGAATAAGAAACACACTTGCTGGAAATGGAATCAATCATACCCTGCATTGGAATAAGAAACACACTTTCTAGTAATGGAATCAATCCTCTCATGCATTGGAATAAGAAACACACTTGATGGAAATGAAAAGGAGGAAACACTACTTAAAATAGATCACGTTGTGCAGTAATGCTAGAGATAAAATTGAAACCAAATTATATTTGAGTGATCTCACTTTGAATCTTCAACAAAAAACTCAAAACCAATATTACTCACAATAACAAGAAAAATAAATATACCTACTAATATGATGGTACTAACCCTGGTAAAGAGGGGGGCCCTTCCTCCATAGCAGGGGATGAAAAATATACAAGAAATAGAACCTAATTGCACACAAAGTTGAACCACAAACTTGCTAAATATTTATTACTCAAAAAATTAGGAGGTGCAAATACAAATGTTGTTGTGCATCAACCAAATCGATTGTTCTCTTTCCCATAAACCATATTAACTTGGGAGAAAATATTCTCTACCTCTTAAAAATCCCTCATCTACCTAATCATAGAATATTAACAATTATGAGCAGCCTTGAGAATCTTTTGATTCTCAAGCTAGTCAATGTTGTATTAATTCAGAAGATACAATATTTCTTGTAACTGATTATATCTACATGATTACTTGATTATATTTTTCTCCCTCTTCACTATCCTATTATTCTAGTTGGTGAACCAAACTTAAGATATATAATAATCACGAATCATGAATAAACACATCACCAAATGTGACCAATGATTTTCACTAGGGTTCATGAGTCAGTGACCTAATCAACATCAATGAAACGATATCTGAGTAGTGTCAACACTTTTAAAAGTAGAAAAATATTGAAGTAACAACATTACATAGTAATAACATTTGTTTAGTAACAATATCTCAGAGTAGCAACACCTCAGAGTAGAAACACCTGTAAAGTAACAACATCTTCGAGTAGTAGCATCTCGAAGTAGCAACATCTATAGAGTAACAACATCATGGAGTAGAAAAACCTCAAAGTAGCAATACCTGCATCAACAAGTTCTTCTGGAGGGATTCTTAACACTTTATTACTAATCACCGAAAACATACATTATCCTTCCCATAATGCAAGCAAAATTGAAAGTATCAAGGAATCAAGTTGACATAGCATATCGATATCAAAAGGGAAATACTATGGACTATAATGTTTATAAAGGAGAATGAATAGTAAAGGAAGGATAGAAATTAGTAACAAATTGGTGGAAAAAAGTGTGTCAATTCTTGAACTCAATAACATGCACTTTAGGAACATGCAAGTGTTTCTAAATCATGTGTGAATTACTAAAACACACACGAATTACTACGAATGGGAAGACACCTACATTCCTGTTAATTCTCTCTCTCTCTCTCTCTCTCTCTCTCTCTCTCTCTCTCTCTCTCTCTCTCTCTCCCTACCTCTATATTTCTCTCTCTATATGAACTTTCTCTCCCTATATCTCACTCACTCTCTCGCCCCACACTTTCCATCTACCTCTCTCTCTCTTCCCCCTATTACCCTCTCTTAGTGTGTCCATATTTCCTCACCCCCGCTATCTCTCTCTCTCTCTCTCTCTCTCTCTCTCT
>ML779645.1:521083-537641 GCA_009831015.1 Picea engelmannii | reverse complement strand
TAATTTTTGGGGAAATTTTAACATTACAACTGGCTCGAAGAGGCCAGGCACTACAAGCAAGCAGAGAACCAACTTAAGTGAACCTTGGTGTGTGGCTTAACATGCCACCTTCTTTTCCATTTACCCATAATTGTATTGACTTTCTTTTTTTAATGCCGTAGTCTAAATCTGAGATGAAATGGTCTTTTTCCATTTGCTCAATAAATATAACTGGAGGGGAGTTAGCATTTTTGGCCAATTCAATAGGAAACATTTCAATAGGAAACATTTTAGATAGATGGAATTACAAATATCAAATATTAACATTCTGGTTACAATAAGGGTATTTTAAAATATTGAATCCATTTTTATATTAAAAACAATAATTTCATCAATTCAAAATTAATTACAATTTCAACAAAAATTTTCTAACCACCAATCAAAACATTTAATAGTTTAGTCACCTTAGCGTTGGCATTGGGTTTCACAAACATTAAGATATGAGAAATGCAGAGCAACTCTGAATAGATGTGCAAAAATTGCCATAAAACTATGTGAGAAGTGACCCCAAGTTGTCAAAATTGTTTGCCAACTTTGAAATTACAGAGACTTTGTGGCTTTTGTGGTACCCCGTGCTTTTCATTTTAATTTTTGGGGTAATTTTAACATTACAACTGGCTCGAAGAGGCCAGGCACTACAAGCAGTCTGCGCGATCCACATTGTGTGGATAACTATTTTAAATGTAATGTATTGTTTGTAGGTTTTTGGCTATAAATCTACTACGCAGTAAAATCCAGAAACCATACAAACAGTATGATCCACTGCGAACTCTACAGTCTAGAATTTTAAATGTAGTTTAATAGTTTAGTCACCTAAGCGTTGGCATTGGGTTTTACAAATTTTCAGATATGAGAAATGTAGTGCAACTCTGAATAGATGTAATTGCCCTAATACTCTGTAAGAAGTGGCCCCAAGCTGCCAAAATTGTTTGCCAACTTTGAAATTACAGAGACTTTGTGGCTTTCGTGGTACCCCGTGCTTTTCATTTTAATTTTTGGGAAAATTTTGACATTACAACTGGCTCGAAGAGGCCAGGCACTACAAGCAGTCAGCGCGATCCACATTGTGTGGATAACAATTTTAAATGTAATGTATTGTTTGTATGGTTTTTCGCTATAAATCTACTATGCAGTGAAATCCAGAAACCATACAAACCATATGATCCACTGCGAAATCGACAGTTAAGAATTTAGAATTTTAAATATAGTTTAATAGTTTCGTCACCTTAGCGTTGGCATTGGGTTTTACAAATTTTAAGATATGAGAAATGCAAGAAACTCTGAATAGATGTGCAAAAATTGCCATAAAACTGTGTGAAAAGTGGCCCCAAGCTGCCAACTTTGAAATTACAGAGACTTCGTGGCTTTTGTAGTACCCCGTGCTTTTCATTTTAATTTTTGGGGAAATTTTAACATTACAACTGGCTCGAAGAGGCCAGGCACTACAAGCAAGCAGAGAAGCAACTTAAGTGAACCTTGGTGTGTGGCTTAACATGCCACCTTCTTTTCCATTTACCCATAATTGTATTGACTTTCTTTTTTTAATGCCGTAGTCTAAATCTGAGATGAAATGGTCCTTTTCCATCTGCTCAATAAATATAACTGGAGGGGAGTTAGCATTTTTGGCCTAAAATTCAATAGGAAACATTTTAGATAGATGGAATTGCAAATATCAAATATCAACATTTTAGAATCTGGTTACAACAGGGGTATTCTAAAATACTGAATCCATTTCTGTATTAAAAACAACAATTTCATCAATCCAAAATTAATTACAATTTCAACAAAGATTGCCTAACCACCAATCAAAACATTTAATTTTCTTTCTTTTTAATAAATTTTCTTTTATTTTGTTTATATCAATAAAGGATTACGTCAAAGCATATTATGAAAAAAGTGGTGACAAATAACTCATCATCTCTGAGCAAAAATTGGACTAATTTAATATATCCCTTAGCCTGGATCCTTATTTACTTTTTACAACACACAAGAGGGCCCAAGGTGATTAATCAATCACAGTGATGATGTCCAAAATTAAAACCCCAAAGGGTGAAACAGTATAAAACTACCTTGATTTTAGTGTTTTATATTCATCGTTGATAATAAAATTCTTATGTCGTTGTTCTTTTTGGAGTGAATTAATAAGTGGACAAATTCAACTTTTTCAATGAGTTCATTTTTTTCTGGTAAGATAAAGTTTCGCCTTGATTTATTCATTTTTTCCAAATTCTGGTGATCGGGGTTGTCTTAAAATGAGCCAAAACTCTAAGGAGCAAAGTTCCATGGTTGAAGTTCCCATCAATCAGGTGGAACTATGATTTCCAAGAAATTTTCTATCGGAAAGGAGTGAGTTTGTCTACTTCTTAATGCTTTAGTCTAAAGGGATTGGCCCTTTTCTGCTCAAAACAATGGGAAGGGAAATAGACATTTTTAGTCTGAAATCTAGCAGGAATCATTTTGGATCGATAGAAATGCAGATATCAGATGTAAACATTGCACAATCCGATTGCACTAGTGATATTCGAGGGTGTTAAATCCATTTCTGCATTGAAAACAACAATTTCATTCATCCAAAATTACAATTTTGGTAAAAATTGCCTAACCAGATTTTGGTGATGGCAAATCAAAAAATATCGAAAACGTAAAATGTTCGGCACTCTTCCTTATTAACTTACTCCATTCTTTTTGGACCTCTTTGCAATAGTGGATATTTTCAAATAAGTTCAATTAACTGTGTTTTCTCCATTAATCTGTTCTAATGATTTTTTAAAGTAGAGGCTATCATCGCCTTTACAGTTGGGTTATATTCAGTTCAGATTAATAAACTTATTTTGGCTTTAACCCTAACAGATTTGCCAATTTCTCAGTAGTTTAATTTAGCCTTAGTTATCTTCGATAATCAAGTGGTCCTTGTTCTTGCTTATTAGTTTTTCTTTCAAGTGTATCACATGCTTGCAAATCTGAATTGCTAATGTGTAGACTTATAAATACATTGCAGAGAAATTCAATGGTTTAGTGCCTTTGCCAAACATTAAAGCGAAGGCAGCATATAGCTGATTTTAGACAGTGCCACTCTCTTTGCTGAACTATTTGGATGAAAACAAAAGATAGTTAACAGTAACACAGTGAAACAGTTATTATTTGCTTACTTTCTCATCTTATGGAATAGTTGATGAAAATGAGGCAAAAAGTAATTGTTAACAATTTGTCTGACAGAATTTCCTCCAGAGCTCAGATGGTTCAGTACCTTTAGCAGAAAACCAGTAAGAATGTGAAAAAAAGCGAACATTATTCTCATGTGAAACTAAGTCTACAAAATGATAAACTCAGAAGGGGCCAAAGTGGAATAGATTAGTAGTGTTTTTGGAGGACTGGTTTCTAAGTGAAGTGATTTTCTGCAATTGGTCCAATATACTTGGATTTACTTTTAACTGAACTAGTCGCGGATGAATTTACCTTACATGCACTAAAGTGTGCTTTCTGAATTTAAGGGAATGTTAATAGATGTTTGTTTCGCTCTATTCAATACATGTTGTGCAAACTTGTTCTGTGAATGCTCATCAGTTGTTTTATAGTATGTTCATGATGATGATTGAATTGCAAGGTTCGGGCATTTTCATTGTTCACATTTTTGTAAAACCACAATTTTTCTCCTGCGTAGAAAACAAGGAAAGATCAGGAATTGTGGATGGGAAAGGGACGTTACTTTCTTTTACTTTGATATTGAGAATTACTCTATGTATGCTTATTAAGTTCCAATACTATTCAATGCTATGAGCATAAGCTCGGGTTCAACATCATTAATATTGGAATGTTTGATGCAATTCTTGAACAAAAGTGGTCATCGACCTTAGATGTGCATATTCTTGAACAGAATCACATTCTTATTTGCGATTGGTAAGATGAAATGATTTGGTTACATGGTGATAAATACCTTAGAGAACGCCTTATTTGTCAACAGTCCAGCTCAAGAGGGCTAAGTGAAAGCCTAATAGTTTTTGCTATGCAATTTTTTAAAGCAGAATAAGTAATAAATTTCATATCATGGTAAGCAGATTCTGCACTCATAATTTAAGTCCTGAGATCTAGGAAGCTTAAAACCTAACCACCAATCAAAATAGTAAATACTGATGCTGTAAACTACAAACACATCTCACCAAAAATATGAACAACACATACAAATCTGAACTCTCAAACCTGCATCTGTATTTTATTGGCGTGAAGAAGTACAAAGCTCTAGCTCAAAACCCTAACTGCTAATCACTAGCTCTGTTACAAAAACTGAATGAATACAATCACCCACTCTGCCTTCTTTTATAGATGAAGGCAAAGGTTTTACAAATTTGAAAACCCTAAATTTAGAGGTAACTCCAAACCCTAAATTTAGTCTGGGATAGTGCACCTAGAATAGTTGGGGGAAGTTGCCTAGATAGGTGCGCTCAGCTGCTGGAGTAATTAACACAAAATCGTGCGCAACCTCCTAAGGATCAACACTCTCCTATAATAGAAAAGCAAATGAAAAAGCAACTATTCTAATTCTGGAAAAAAACAGTCAACTACCTATAAAAAGCGCTTTTCTAAAAGCATAAAAGCAAGTCTAGCAAATACACACTAGCTGAGGCTGTTTTAAATAGTGTCGACTTCTGCCCATATTTACTGCGCCTCATAGAGGCTCCTGCTACTGCTGTTGCATCCTCATTTTGTGTATAGAACCAGTAGAAGTGCACCAGTGGAGACACATCTACCAAACAACAACAACAACAAAGTCTAACACTCCCTCTTTGCGAGGAAGGTGTTCTCCATCAAGCTCAATGTCTCCCTCAACATCTTAAACTTACCCTTTGCTAGGGGCTTCATCAAAATATCTGCAACTTGCAAATCTGAAGGAATATACTCAAAAATCATTGCTCCCTTCTGAACGATGCCTCCAAGGAAGTGGTACTGAATATCTATGTGCTTGGAGCGAACATGAAATACTGGATGTGTATAGAGTCCAATACAACTCTGACTGTAACAACATACCACAATGGGCTCCAATATCTAATCGGTCTATTCCACTATCAACTTGTGAGTTAAACTCTACTATCAACTTACAAGCTAGATGGCTTCACAACTAGTATCGTTGGCTGCCATATGCTCTACCTTTTCCGAACTCAGCGCCACTGCTACTTGCTTCTTTTGAACTAGAATATCAAACTTGAACCCAAACTGAACAACAACCAGAAGTACTCTTCTTGTCCCTTCCATCTCTTGCCTAGTCAGAATCAACAAAGCCATGTAGCACCATCTCACCATCTCCCACATACCTCAGACCATAATGAATTGTGCCTTTCAAGTATTGCAACGCATGCTTTGCAGCCCTCTAATGAGTTTTCCTAGGCTCAACCATCAACTAGTTTAAGGTATTCACAATAAAGCATACATTAGGTTTGGTATGAATAAGATACATAAGGAAACCAATCAATTACCTGTACAATGATGGATCTACCAAATCTAAAAACTTCAGATTTGGAATCATAGGAGTGGAGTAAGGTTTACAAGCCAATATTTGAAATATCTGTAGAATCTCCACTATGAACTTCCCGTGTTCCAAGAAGACCTGCTCTGTACCCTTTGTAAACCTTTAGACCTAGAAAATAATGCATTAGCCCAATGCATTTCATGCTAAGTTGCACGATAAGGGGAAACGGGTATGCGTTTCTGAAATGGAAACGTGATCCCCAAAAAATTTGAAAATGGCGAAACAAGCATCATGAATAAATTAGCAAGAACATTTAAATGACAAACATAAATGACAAGCAATGTTCCATCATTGCTTATATTGGGATCCTCATCATTAGTATTACCCATTGTCTCTACCTCGATCCTCTAGGGAGTCAGGACATCAATCAACACCACCCAATTTTGATGAAACTTCCTAATCCAAGCCTTAAATATGGTAGAAAAAGATTAACATGCCTAATCAATGATTTTGGTTTGAGTGAAGGTTACATTTATGCTAAGGCCGTTATAGAGGAATTCAACAATCAATACCACCAACATCGAGGTACATAAAGGGCTTGGTGCTCTGGATTAAATGCCAATCCCATATCCTCATACGTGATAGAATCTAATGAAAACGTGCAATCCTACCAATCCTAAAATCCTGAAATTTTTAAGTCTGTTGAATTTTTGAATGGGATATGAAATTCTACTTTCTCCATATGAAGTCCAATGAGGTTGGAACCACTCTCAAACATCCTGAAACAATTAATGGTAATGTAAAAAAATTAAGTAAAAGCTGACATTTCCTTTATCTTTACCATTAATTGCCGGCATTTTTGGTGCAAAATGGGAGTGAAACCCTCTTTTAAAGAAAAAATTATGGTCTTAGAGGCTTCTAGAAGTCTCATTAATTCATAATTAACCTCTAATTAGGAATTAAAACCAAAATTGTGGGTCCTAGCAATCAAATTAAGGTAAAATCTGACAATTTTTTTTGGAAATGCATTGTACAAACGTGTGAAACGGCCTTGAAACACATTTCAGGCCGTAGGAATTTCCTAAATGTGAAACACATTTCGTACGGACTGAAATGCATTTCAAGCGTGTTTTAGGTGCATTTCAGCATTTCAATATAGAAATGTGCCTGGTACGAGGGGGGGGGGTGCATTTCTTGCAACATAGATTTCATGTCAAACTTGCGAGGCAACTTTGTCTTATGCCATGCAATGAGCTTCTTAGAACTACCTATAATGACCAAGTCATCAACATACAGGGACAAGACAAGCAACTTATATCTATCAAACAAGTGATACATATTAGTATCTACAGTAGTCTTAGTGAAGCCCAATCTTAGCAGGTACTCAACAATCCTAGAGTAGCAAGAACTTGGTGCTTGGTGCCTACTTTAGCAAAGGATCTTCAATCTGCACACATGGGTATCTCTTCCATACACTCCAAAACCCCTCAATTGATTAATATATACTTTTTCTTCAATCAAGTGATTGAGGAAAGCTATCATAACATCCATTTGATATAAATACCAACCAAAAACTGATGCTGAAGACATAATGACTCTGATGGAAGTACACCTGGCAACTGGAGCAATGTCTCCTCATAGTTAACTCCCACTCTCTAGGAGAATTCTCTCCCTATAAACCTAGCCTTGTACTTCTCTGTGTTGTCATTAGCTGCATGATTTACTTTACCTTGTACAACCACCTCGAATATTTGATTTACTTATTGGTCTTGACACAATCTCCTAGACATCATTCTTCAGTATGGAGTTGTACTCCTTTTTTATGGAATCTTGCCACACTTACTTTGTATTTTTCTCCTCAAAATTGGAAGGCTTTACATTAGTGATGGAAGACATAAGTGCAATATAATTAGGAAACTTCTTAGTAGGATGACTCACCCCAAAAGAAATCTTTTGGGGCTCCTACTTGCTCCCGAGGATCCTGTAATAACTAGTTAAGCCACATAGGATTCCTAGTTGTACTGGGTGGTAAAACTGGGTTTGTTTCTACATTGGAACCTTGCTGATCTGAATCTGATTTTCTGAAATCTTCAGTTCAGCTCTTGGGACAGCAAGTTTCTCTCCCTCTTCAACCAAGCCTCCTCATCAAAATTCACATCTCAGCTCACTTTTGTCTTTTATTGTGATGGAACATAGACCTTGTTCACTTTGGAAGACTCACTGTAACCAACAAAGATACCCTTCAAACTAGAAGCCTCCAACTTAGTTTTTTTCTCCTCTACAATATGAATATATGTAAGTCAACCAAAAACATGAAAATGTGATATCTATGGTTTCTTTCCAGTGAAAGCTTATTTTGGTGTCTTGCCCTTCGATATTGTGTGAAGACACCTGTTAAAAAAGTAGACAATTGTATTGCATGCTTCTGTCCAAAGAAACATTGGTAGATCTATATCATGGATCATAGCCTTCGCTATTTCTATGGTGGACCTTCTTACCTCCCAAACTTGCACTCAATGATATTCAAGTCTCTAAATGAAATGCAACCCTAGGGAAACTTAAGAAAGTTACTCATTGTCATCTTCGCAACCTTTCTTCTCACTTTAGGCTGGCATTCCTCTAGCTCAAGGGGTAATCCCTCAAATAAAATTACTAATCCATCCTTGAAGATCTGAAAATCATATTAGTAGAGTATGGTATTTTTAGGGTTTTAAAGTTATAAATGGTGGAAATCAAGGAGACTAGTGCCTTGTCCTTTTGGGCTTTCGAATTAGGGCACTGAGAACAAGACAGTTTGAAGATGGAATGAATCTAATCTCATGTTTCCATTAATTTAGATGAATCTCATTAACACGTGAAGCTAAAATGAAGCCCTTAAAAGATGCACATCACAACCATGTAGTTTTCGACCAAAGTACCATGGAATCATTCAAATAAAGAGTAACAACAAACGACCTTCAGAAATAGAATGGATAACAGAAAATTCTTCATAGAATTTTCAGATTACATCAAAGGCCAAAGAGGATCATAGATCTCGGCCTCAACCTCTTCCCTTGAATAAGAACAATCTTCTGAAATGAACGAACAACCTTGACCAAAAGGGGACAACAGCAACAACAGAGTAATGGCAGGCAAACATACCGATGTGATCCATAGAAAAAGAAGATGGAAGATGGAAACTCCAACTTGTCACTTTCCCTTTCTCCCTTTACCTGCAAAACAACAATTTACTTGGTCTTTAGGGGGGTTTTCCTCCAGTTGATCCTTCCCCTATTGCAAATGAAATGAGATCTCCTTTTACAAAGATCTATTCCAACTATTCTCCATTAAAATATTATTAGGGAAGACCTAGAAGATCCTTTTCCTCCACAAGAATAGGTCACATGCTCCATAAAATAATATAAAAATGGCCTTGGAGTCTTCCCCAAGGAGGGCACTCCTCTTCTAGTGGCCTTCTTGACTTGAATTAAGGTTTGAAAAGGTCCACATAGCCATATGTCATCTTCCTATGTCAAGTGCTCCCTTGATACAAGCTCCTTGAACCTTCTTTTCCATAAAATATGGCATACAGATTCTCACGAGTCACAACAATCCTCTAATGTGGAGCACTCCTCTAGTTATGTGCATTCTCGCTTGTTTTAAGGCTTGAGATGGTCAACAAGTCAAACATGCCCTCCCTATGCAAGGCGCTCCTCTAGATGATCAATATTTTCTCCATTATAGGCATAACGAGGGCGTAGGGACCACTTTTAACCTCTTTTAGGTTAGTGCTCCCCTAGAGATAGATTAATTTCTTTGTTTGAACTTTGAAGTCGAAAAAGGGGTCTTGGGTCCAAATTCTTCCTCAAAGCTGGCACTCTCCTCCACAAGTGTTCCTTTACCCTCTTCTTCATAAAAAATGCATGATGATTCCTTGGAACCATTCTAGAATAGCTGGTTAACCTTGTAAAAAATGATTGGATGCCATATGTCACCTCCATAATATAGGTGGTCCTTCCAAGACCCTTATATCCATGTCTTCATGATGTGAAAGGGGCCCTAAGACATCTTTGTTAGAAATTGAGAAATAATGCAGAACAGTAAAATCTTTTTCAAAATTTTCAGCTAGAATAACAGCTAAGTCTCATTTTAGTACAGTAAATACAACAACATTGCTGATCACATAGCAGAGAAACAAATAAATTTCAGAGAGTGTAAATCCAACATTATTTCTGATCTAAACTGAAGACAAAGTAGATCAGTATCTAGATCTAAACTGAATGCTGATATAGATCTTATACATGCCAAAAACACAAACTGATCTCTATGGATCAGATCAGATCTAGATGAGATTGGAAGTTCCACCTATATCTTGCAAGTCTTTTTAAGGAAAAACCACCATAACAATTTTCTTGATTGCCATATTTCGAAAATAAGTATCCACAAATTTCAACCAGCCCATAAAAGTAGCCCTAGAACCCTTACCATTAAACTTCAGAATAGTTAGCTTCATCATGTACTTTCCGTGTTTATTTTTAAGATCTCGTGAGGTGCTTTCTTCCAACCACTTCCTTCTTCCGTAGACATGGAAAGGGGTGTCCAGCCTTTTCTCTTTTTAAATTTGTCTATAACTTTGGCAAACCCCTTTATGAAGTTAGCTTGATCCTTTATCCACACTTTCCCTTCTTGCAACTTAGCTTGTACATCACAAACCACGGCCAATATGATTTCCATTTCTTTTGAAGTGATTTGACCTAGCTTTGATACCATTGTTAGGGATTTGTTCTCAATGCATGAGAGACAAGAAACCAGAAAAGAGCATTGTGGAGTTAGCAAGAATGCGATCCTATGGAATCACTGAGGATCTGTGATGAAGTTTAATATTGTCTATAACCTTCCCAGACCATGAACCACAGATCTCAAGGTTGACCATCCCTAGAGATGAGATGCCCTGAGAACTATTTTTTTGGCCATAATATTGGATGTACACTTGAGTCCCATTGACCTATATTTGGTCACTAGGAGACATTAATATAATTTCTCTAGGAGATCCTCCTCCAATGGCTAATACCAGATGGTAATAACCCACTGCTTAGGACAAATACTTGCCTTGTGACTACCATATCACTCCATCCCTTCAGCACATAGCATGGGACAAAAGACTATACTCTAATGCTTTGAATTTCCTTACGCATGATGTTAAGCAATAACATTTGTGCACACAAGGGTAATTCATGGACATAAACTGGACTCACTATTCTGACACCTGGCAAGAGGGTGATGAATCAACATAAACTAATGCCTATCCAGTCATAGAGGATTAATTAACAAAACTTTAGATATCTGCAAATTTCCACCAGCTAGTTGCCATGTGACCAATGTGATCTGCTATGACCCATCAAGTCCTGTAAATAACTCAATGCATTGCCCAAGGTAGTTTCACTATGGCTTATGATTATGTAATCGGCACACAAATAAATCTCAGCCACATGTAATCAGAAATAAGACACTGATACTCATCATAATCCTGGCAGAGACAATATGCATGATGCAAGACCAGAAAGACAAGAGACTTTCAACTCTAACATCAATGTTGGGTCAAGAATATATTTCAAAATTCCTGTTCTTCCTTGTCAAAACAGCTCAATCTTTTTTAAAACTTAAACCCCCAAAATGCCAATCTGGTACTGGAGGATCTCTTCTATGTTGAGGTCATTGCACTCTAGGCAGTTAAGAGTGCCCAAAAGTTTGATGTTTTTGTCGCTTAATAGACTTCTGTATAGGCTGCAGGGGTTTCTATGCAGGTGGCTAGTCTTGTAAGGATAGAAGTTGAAGAATAAATGCTAAAATCTGCAGAAAATCTTCTTCCTAACCCAATTACTGCATTTTCAATTTCTAGTCCGGCTGCTGCAAAATCCCAGCAGAGTCATGATAAAGGACCCAGATGATAATGATACCTAGTCTGCTAAACAAACTGAGAAGGTAGCTGCTTTTTAGAGAGGCAATTTCTTCTAGAAGCTGCAATAAATGCACAATTCTGAGATGATGATGAAATGTGAAGGGATATGTGTCTACTTTCCTATATAGTGACCCTGTGCAGCACCCTAGGTAGTCTTGGGCGGACTTGCATGGTTTTATCTAAGTCTCCCCTTGTGAACACCTCCTGGCAATGCACTGTCCACTTCTAATACCCTTCTGTCGCAGTGTCAAACAGTCTTGCCATGTGGCACTATTACTTCCTATGTTTAATTGAGAGTCCTATCCTAAGGTTAACTTGTCTTCTTCGATATGATAGGATTTAATTGTGTATTTATAATTGGTTTTTTCAATTCCATTGACAATTACTTGGGCTGGAGTAGACTGAAAAATCAATGCTGCACTTTCAGATAAAGCATGGGCATGTAAAATATAAACAAAAGTGGACTTTCAGCATATACAACTTAAAACATGTAACATTTCCAATGCAGCTTTGTTTATATCAACACTTCAAATTTGGGCTTTGCTCCCACAAAGATCATTTAATGCCAGAAATATAATGGCATAAGGATGCAGGTATTTCTAACTCCTGCACACTGCAAAAAATCATGGGCACTGGATTCTAATGATTGATCAAGAATGTGACAAAAGAAACTAGTTTTTGAGATGGTACGGTGCTTTGAAATCCATATTGTCTAATTTCTACACACAAGCTCACACACCAAATTGCTCTCCACCATTACCAAACCTTCATGCAAACTTTGTTTTTTCCCTGATGCTATTCAGCATAACTGAAAGAAGCAGAATCAAGAAAAATGCTGCAACGCTTGCTATGGCAGAAGACCATATTTGTGCATGACTGTACTGGCAATCACCATAGTTCTTAATATTCTACTCTTGAAGCATGTGAAAAGTCACAAGTATACATGAAATCGTTTCTACATTTTTAAGCCTCAACTTGTAAATACTTTTCATTTTGTGTATTTGATTTGAGTCTAATGCTCAACTATCACAAAAGGAGATCATGTTCAATGTGTATGGATCTTCTAGATGTTGGAGGGAACGGTACTTTTAAATTTTCAGATCATTGAATTGTATAAAATTCTCTTACGAAGTCTTAAAATTCCCTTTGTCTGTAATTATTTGCCTTGATTTTTTTTTTAAATGTATGCATCTGCGGTTAGGAACTTATCTTCAGAGATATCTATGGTTTCATGATTGCACATGATATGAGTTTATAATAAATATGCTTAATCTCAGTTTTATTCCACTATGCAGAATGTGGATATTAAACATTTGAGGTATAATACATAGAAAAGCAGAATGGGAATTTCTATGTTCAGCAAGCATTTTTATATGCTCTGCAGTGGGCAGGCAACTAAATGACATCTACATGATCATCATATAGCAGACTGGTGATTTTTGCATTGTCAGCAAATAGCAGACTGGTAAAATTGTCCTACAAGAATTGGACAACATGGAGTGCCCTGGCTGTTTACGGTTAGTTACAAAATTGTTTTCTAGGAAAAGAGATTCCTTTCCAATTTATGTTTACACAGTTGCTTGTATATTGGTGATTATCCTCCTGCAGTTTTGGGCATATGAAAAGAAACCTGAATGGTTTTCATTGAAATGGGAATGGACAGCCAAGAGAAATTCTATAGCATCCCAACATTTTGAAAATGCAGATGTAAAAGACAGGGCAGTGAACAGTGAATCTCAAACTTTGGAGCATGGTATTGCAGCAATGTGCTTGTTAAAGAACTTTGACACGGATAGTAAAGTGGAGTTAACTGCTACTGAAGCTCATTGCTTGATAAAAGCATTACTTGATAAACTTTCACAAAAGCAAGCTAGCCTCAACATAAATACACACAATGCAACAATAAGTGATAGTTTTATAAATTTACTTGCTTCTGCCCTACACAGAAATGGAAAAAGTGACACTGAAGTGTCACAGCATGAAATCAAAGAGTTGAAATTCAAACTGAAGGCTATGGAACATAAAATTCGAGAATCTGTGACATTTTTACCTTTAAAAGATACAAGGTTTCCAGGATATTCAGATCAAGGTCACACTTGGTTCATGAGCACTTTGAGAAGGAAGAGAGAAAATGGCAATCCTGAGCACTTTTACTTTCCATCTGAAATCTCTAATGGTAGGATTCTTTGTGTGCAGGGGAGGCATCCCAATGATGGTTCCCAGAATTCTTATGGGTTTGCCTGGCCACAGCAATTGCCACCCAATTCAATTCTGCTTCCTGGTCTAACATTTGTATCTGACAACTATTATGACTATGTAAATCCCTGGCACAGCTTGACAGCATTGGCAGGTTTTGTAAATTGGCATAAGGAAAATGAATGTGCAAAGCCAGAAAGATTTGTTCTCTATCATTGGGGAGAGCTTGTAAAGAAAATGGGTTCCTGGATTTTACACATCATGCATGCTTCTTTGGTTCCTAGTGTAGAAGTAGATTCCTTGGAATATGGTGATGGGCCTGTCTGCTTTGAAAAGGCAGTAGTCTACCGTGACGGCTTGGGGCATATATCTAGAGATGAAAGGATCATGTTGTTTGATATGATCCGCTGCAAGGCACGGAAATTCTGCAATGTTCCTGCACAGAAGCACTTTATCAATGGGATTCGAGTTGTTAATTTAACGCTTCTTGCACGGACTGGCAGTAGATCATTCAAAAACGAATCAACTGTTGCAAGTGTGTTAGAGAAAGAGTGCAGAAAGGTTGAAGGTTGCAACTTTCGTTTTGTTCACATCACGAATTTAACTTTTTGTGATCAGGTACTCTATAATATATATTTCTTTTGTCTGTATCTCTAATTTTGGTCTTAAGTAACTTTTCTTTTGAGTGGAGCATTCATCTGTGGTACCCTTCACAAAGGTGTCCTTTTTTAATTGATGATCTAAGAACTGTTAGAGTTTTACTTTATTTCTCAGTTAGTGTTCTCCTCAGCATGGTGCAGCAGTGATGCAGATCCTTGCAGCAGCAGCTTGCTTCAGCAGAGATCATGTCAGGTTCTGTACAGCAGTCTCGGCAGAGAGATGGTGCAGCACTAGCTTGCAGTGTGGAGCAGGTGCATTTATGTAGACTACAGTAGAGGGAACGTGCATGCTTAAGGCATGGCATGCATGTGCCACTCTTAGCATCTTTTATTTTCAGAAAGCAGTTCCAGTTTTAGTTTTTCCAGAATTAGAATAGGTGCTTTTCTCGAGTTGGCATTTCAAGAATTAGCCCAGCGCATTGCTTAGGAGTGATTCCTTATTTAGGATAGGGCACAGACCCCTAGGAGAGTACTGCTTGCATTCATGCATGCTTCATTCCTTGAGGGTGCCTTAATCTAGAAAGTATCTATGCAGGTCTGGGTGCTTTTACCTAGGATGTTTTTAGTGTTGGTTTAGTCTGTTTTTACCAGTCACTCATCTATAAAGAAGACAGTTATTCATTGGGCCGAAAGGCGCTTCTACAGCCTAGTATGGTAGAGATGTCACGTGGGTAATGTTTACATGTTAACTTAAAAAAAAAATTACTTATAATAATAATATTTAGTAATACTATATGTTAACCAAATATAGATACAAATTACTATAATGTTTAATAAAAAATTATCTCTCTGTGTGTGTATATATATATATATATATATATATATAAAGAGAGAGAGAGAAAGAGAGAGGGACTTGATATGTACACAAAATATAAAAGATGCCATATAGAAAGATAAAAAGAGAGATACCAGATTTACACAAATAGGAATACTATAGATATGATATTTACATAGAAATATTGTTACAATGCAAATATAAATATCTTAACAATAATCAAAATTGTAATTCTACATATCCAAATTTCTATAAGTTGTGAGTTTTGAGTTCTACAAAGTTGAGTGAGACTACAACCAGCCTAGATCCATCTGAAATGATCAAAAAAATTACACGTCAAGGGATTTGATCCCTCTTGGCACTTGATAGATCTGGGGTTTAGATGGATCTATGATTGTATTAGTGAGTGTATTTTAGGAGTTGAGCTAGTAGCATTGTATTTCTTGTTTTTCAATTAAGAAAACAGATATCATTTTGAGTGCTGCAGATTTCTTTTAGCTTTTGTTGTTTGTATTTTCAGCGTTATGTGTTCATATTTAGAAGTTGTTGTTTTAATAGGAGCTTTCGTGTTTTAAGCTACCTAGGTTTAGGTCATTTTTTCTGAGTGCAAAATTTGTTTACCATGTATTGAAATTTTAACATGGTATCAAAGCACGTTATTTGAAATCTTCTAGGACTGTGCATGTAGAGATCAGTTCACTATGAGAGGGAGCTATTGAAGGGTTCATGCAGGTGTGATTCCCAAGTGTCTTTAGTGATTAAAGAGATCTAGACCTGTGATAGGTTGTAGGGTGTGATGCTCTAAGATCTCCAGTGATTGGAGTGTTGTCGTGTGCCTAAGAGAGGCAATCTGCACTTGTTATATGTTGCTAATCTGATTTGTTTTCTAGCTGATTGTTTGGTATAGTTGTGTTCCAAGAGTTGTAGGAATGACTACTCTTAGTCTCAAAGAGTGTGACCATTGACAATTCAGGATGTGCTTCCAACTTTGCACCTTGGAAGTGCAGAATACAAATGCTATTGGAGGAGGTTGATCTATGTGGTTTTGTTGAAGCGACCCCTACAGTGCATGTTGATCCCAAGAACTTGGTTGAGCGTAACAAGAAGGTGACCAAGGTGAAGTGAATCATTCTAGATTTGGTGAAGGACCATTTGATCCTTGACATAGCAAGGAATAAATCAACCAAGGAGATGTTTTATGCTTTGATTAATCTATACTATAGTGAGAATATTAACTAGAAGTTGTTGAAGAACAGACTCACTGACACTTGCACGAGTGACATAGACATGGTGTTCTATTTGATGAATATTATTGAGTTTAGAGATAAACTTATTCCTATTATGATGAAGGTGGGGGATGAGGAGTTGGTGACCATAGCACAAATTGGGTTCTATTCATCTTAGGACATGTTTATTCAGAGTGTTTATCCTCAAGAGAAGCGTCCTACCTTTTAGATGCTTTGGGATCATTTCATCTCGGAGGAGATTGG
>ML779645.1:461887-476034 GCA_009831015.1 Picea engelmannii | reverse complement strand
TAAAATATGGAAGTGGTTGTCATCCCAGAAATGACAACTATCCATATACCAATCATCACAATCGTTCTCAAAATCATACCAAGCATATCTTTCTTGATTATATTCATTCATGAGGCCCTGCATAAGAAATCTCTCCTGCATGTTGTTCAATGAATGTTGAATACTACGAAAACTATCATTGAGGCCGTTTGTGAGGCTGTGTGTGAGGCTGTTTGTGAGGCCATGTGCAAATGCATCCAATCTATCATCCAATTGGGCTTTGAATGATTCAAGAATTTCTTTCAAGATTTGAGACGAAATAGCCATCTGATCACCCTATGAACTCTTCAGTCTTGCAACCTTCATGAAAAAACTCAAAAAATAAACCCAATAAGTTTCGACAGAAAATCGCGGATTTTTCTGAAAAAACCCTAAAAAACTGCTGAACTTAAAATGCTCATAACTTCACTTCCCGGACTCCGTTTCAGCTGATTTGTTTTTTGAAATTGGGTGAAATTGTGAGAAGAACTCAGATCTGTAATTTATTTGGGCAAATTCGACCTCCAAATGCTACAGAAATAAAAACAAATCGCGCCTCCGTCCGCAGAAAAAACCCTGAAAAATTGCAGATTTTAAAACCTCAATATCTTGACCTTCCGGACTCCGTTTCGGACGATTTGTTTTTTTAATTTGGGTGTTTTTCTGAGAGGAACTCAGATATACAACCCTTTTCTGCAAATTCTGCACAGAAATATACTGAAAATGTCTGGAATGTCACGGCCCTCTTTTTTCTTCTCCGAAAAAAAAAATTGCAAAAATAAAAATATTTCCCCACAATGTATGCCCAAGGAAAGTGCTCTGATACCAATTGTTAAGTACCTATACCAGATCTGCAAATATACTTCAAAAATAACCAAGAATAAACCACAAACCATTCACCATAACATGAACACAAGAAATAGAGAAAACCCTTGAGGTAGAGTAACACCATATATTAATCCTTATGGAAGGATAAAACTCCTCAAGCAATCCTTGCTTGTACAATCACAATATTCTTCACTATGTTTCATTACATTGCCTAAACTTCTTTATATAGCTCTCCCTATCTCCTAGGAACTTTCTAGAGAGCCTTCTCACATTTATTACATCCAACTACCATAGTGGGCATTTATTAATATAGTGGACCTAGTCCACCTTACATTGAATGACCACATTCCCATATATTAAATGACTTCCACTAATAACACATAATTACATTCCCATTGGGTACCTCCCTAGGTACCCCATATTACCTCCCTAGGTATACCACATTCCATCCCCCTTCACATGTTTCGTCCTCGAAACATTAGAAGAAACCATACAATATGACCGGCTAAGCAATGTAGCCAACTGGTACCAATCAGCCGAAATAATGAAAGAGATAGTTAGATAAATGAAACATTCAACTTACAAAATGAAATAATGAAACATATCATACACAAAACTTTGTGAAATGGAAATGATTATAGATAACGATTTTACAAATATACAAGGGAAATTAGATTATACACCAATCACATGAGACACCAAAATGTAGAGATGCTTGAAATGTGAATCGCTTGAAATACCCAAATGTATGAAAAGTGAATTGCCTTAAATGTGATTGTAAAACTTGAAATGAAATACTTTCTTGAAAAGGACTTGTTTGGAAAATAAATCACACCACCATAAGTTTGCTTGCAAAATGAAATTGAGATGCTATGTTGTGAGATTGCCTTGAAACATGTATTGCAAGTGTTATGAATGTAGTGTGTAGTTTAATTTTAATAGATTTTAAATGTCACTTTGATTAAGGGATCAAGTTTGATAGATTGAGTCCTAAACTATGTGACTACCCCAAAACCATTATTGTTTTGACCAAAAGGGAGTGCTGGGTGCTCAAGAAGTATGGCAATAAGGCCTACCCTAGCTCCGCAAGTCAAACCCAAAGTTTCAAGGTACTCCACCCAGAGGACGCCGAGTGCCGTGAGATCGTCCCCAACCTAGCACCCCGAGCTTCTTTCCAAGTCTTTGATTTTATGGTGCAAAAACAATAATTGGTTGTGGATGCCTAATTACTACCTCCAACCTTTGCCCTTTCTTGTCACCCAGGATCCAACTAAGTGGCAAAGGGAGAGAATACGGGGCAAACGTTGGGACATAAATTTTATTTGAGCAATGATTTTAAATTAAAACAAGCCTTCTGTTATTGCAAGGATGGCTTATGCCAATTTGCAAGGTGGGGAAAAATAAATGTATGTGAAATGTTTTATTAGTTTGCTTTTAAAAAATAATGAAATTAGTTTATTGCTTTACAAAACAAATGAAATTATGGTTGCCTCACAATTCCGGTCATGTGGAGGCACAATGCCTACCGTTTGACCAATGTGGGTATAAATAAAGAATTAAAATTAAATTGCTTGAAAGAATGAAAAGACTTGAACTCAAAACTACTCCAACAATGGCACTAGTGGAGGCACAATGCCTACCGTATTGGCCAAGTTGGGTATTATGTAAAAAATAGAAGACTTTTGAAAATGAAAATGAAAACCCTACAACTATGGCACAAGTGGAGGCACAATGCCTACCGTTTTGGCCAAGTATGGGTGTAAAATGAAAAGCAATAAAGGGAAATCCTAACTATTACAATATCAGATTTTTATGTAAATTTACAAGAATGCCACCCAAGAGACTCTAAAGGGTGGCTTACAACTATATAGAAGATGTAGGAGGGAAGGGGACTTGATGTCCCAACTTAAAAATGCCCTTTGGAGACCTTTAGGGCTAAATCACTTGTAACAACTCTCCTTTGTTGCTAAAAATCTGCATAAAATATGTCAAAGGATACTATCTTGTGTATGCTACAAAACCATGAAACTTGTTAAGTTTAGTTAGCCCAATGATACATAAATTTAAATGAAAAAATTGAGATTGATTTTGAAACTTTTAGAACCTATTCCACATCATAACAATAAGTAGAAAAGAGAATGAGAAAGAAAAGAAAGGTTAGATAAATCTTGGAAACTTTGAAACGATTAAAAGAGTTTGGCTTTCCACTCTAAAGCCACTCTTCCAATTCAATAGTGATTCCCCAAAGCTTGCCTTTGCTACACAAGAAGAATAGAGGTGAGAGCATCCAAAGAAGCTTGCAAAATACTTTCCAAGCTAACTAAGGAACTACCACAAAATCAATAGCAATACTACTACCAATAGCACCCAATACAAAATACTTTGCTTKRGTYTCTAAATACAAGCTARTGAAAGCARAATGMAAAACAATGGAAATATATCACCTCACAAGAATAAKATGGATACACCAAGAAGACTCCCAATGCACACCATAGATTCTCCAAAGCTTCCTTTATTATCCACCAAAATATCACCACAAATACTTGTAGCAAGATTCATACATGAGAGAGCATGAGAAAGAGAGGAAGAGAGGAAGAATTTTTGCATAATAGACTTGCTATGAGAGGAGATGGTCAAATGAGGAGGAGAGGCCTCAATTTATAAGAAAGGAGGAGGATGGAGCCCACTTGGATGGGCTCCAAGTGTCACCCATCCAAAGGAGGAGGGTCCCATCAAAGAGAGCAAGTGGGAGGATGAGGGGTGAGTTGGGAAGGGGGAAACCCCTTTCCCTATTATCTAAAAGTCAAGTGGGGTCAAGTGGGGAACTTTCCTAAAGTTTTAGGGGTTCCCATGGTGTATTTCATTTTTTATGAAATATGAGCAAGAGGGGGGGGGTGCCCCTCTTCTAGGAGAATGATAAATGTGGGTTGTGGGTTAGGCTAAGGGGGTTTTTCTAAGTTGGAAAATGTTTTCTCAATTTAGGAAAGGCTATTGGGACACATTTCCTACACTCTCTCGTGACTTTCATGACTTTTACAAAATTCAACAATTTTAATTAAGCCAATTACATGCTGATTTTTGACTAACTTTGACTCCTCATGGACAAAGACCGAGCAAAACTTGTCCAAATGAGCTAAGACTTGGTCCACGGGTGTAGGGGTGTATGAACCATTTGATTTGAGTACTCATACCCCTATACAAAATGCCCAAGGACCACTTTTTTACATTTTACATCGAAAATAATTAAAAATCCCCAGTTTGCGGGAATTTTAATTATAAAAAAACTCCTATCAAAACTTAATGGAATTCCGCGAGACTCTAGGAAATGTTTAACATGGTCATTTACAACACTCCTAGACCTTAGTTACATAGGTCTCGTCCATTAGAACGCCTTTCACTACTTTGCAGAAATTATTGTGGGGAGTGAAAAACTCGAGGGAAATTAATAAGGCTGAAAAGTCCAATTAATGACCTGAGGATAAAAAAGACTCATTGAAAGGAACTCTCCTAATGAAAAAATCCTAATGCAACTGACTTAAACTATGATCCATGTAGACCTATTACATTATTATCCCACGCAGCGGAGCGGAAATTCCAATTACAACAAAATGTTGAAGGTCAAAACTGCCTTGTAGAACCAACACGTCTTCAACTTGGTAGCACCATCAGGTGCATATCTTCATGTTACATGGATTTGATCCCCTAGTTGAATAGGTGGTCAACAAACACACAAGAAGAAGATAAGGAGAACAAGAAGATTGAGTCCCGAAAACTCATTCATCACTCTAAGATCCACATTGTCATGGGTTCAACTTGGGACCAAGAACTACTTCATTCTTAAGAATCAAGATTGATATGAGGAAGTTTGATGGTAATGATGCCATAACATCGATACCTTAGATGGAGCAATTCTTTGATCTAGAGGAATGCTTAAAGTAAAAGGCCAACTTAGGACTATGAGGCCCAAATGTTGCAGTCCAAAAAAATTGGATGAAGCTTGTTACCCCCTCTCACCTAGGGGTAACTAGAGGAGAACATTCTTCATGATTCATGTTATCGCACGATTAGTACTTGTGCAAAGCCCACCACAAATACCCCAAATCTTGCGTAACTAAAGGAAATCCTACCACTGTCACCTTAGTAAGAAATCCCCTCGTTTTAGTGATGGAAGAGGTCCACCACAAGGGAGGCTTCCTTGGTGACCTCAAGAGATCAAAGTAGAAAGTATTGTAGCCAAGCCTACCGCCCTCTCTCTTGATCACCTAAGTCAAAGTCTACGTCTGTGAAATTGAAGAAGAAAATGATATTTCGGGTACTTGCCTGGAACAAGAACAATTATAGCATATGTATAGTGATTTCCAAGTACCAATATGTTATTAACACCTCAAGAGATAGTAGAGAATGAAAATTTATCAATGATGCTACAAAATTGCAGCAATCATAACAGTTTACAACAGCAATTATAACTTTGTAATAGCAGAAAGGAAATTAAATCAGAATTGCATGAAATGAAAATGAAAGTTTAGCATATATCCAATAGATCAATTCCCAACTATTCCAAGTAAATTTTGAGTATGTTAGCTTGTTGTTAGACTAGTGTATGTAACAAAATGAAGTGAATTAGATGTCCATAGCAAAGTTTTGCAACAAAAGCAATGAATTTAGCGAGTTAGCTTAGGTTAGAGTTAGGAAAAGTTAGTAAAAGCTTTAGAGAGTAAGAATTGATGATTGTTTGATCACTTTCTTTCACAAGAGAGCAAGTAAACTAGTGCCTTTAAGGCTTATGGAGTCTTTTACAACAGCAATATAATGTAATTGGAGATGGTGATAGCAATGTCTAATTGATGCAGCTTGAAGTCTAAGGTGCTAGCACTTTAGGGCCTTGTGAATCCACTAAAACCCAGCAAGATGAACCATAAGATTCAACAATCTTTACTACCCATAAATTTATTTAGCACATTTAAATTTCTAAAATTGCTAATTTACAGTTACAACTAGGTTTTCTTCACAGAAAATAAAATCGCACAATAGAAATAAATACTAGGAACACTGTAGAGAGTAACAACAATCACATCACATGAGAACACCAGTATTTTTGGGTAAAATAACCCTAGGAAAAAACCCAATATGGGAAAACTCGTTCTTCAGTTTGTGGATTTTATTATTGCAGCAGATAATATAGAGATCTCTTACAGAGTAGATCGAGTGACAACAATGGTTGAGGAAACCTTGACGAAAATTTTTCTCAACACTTGTACGACCCTCTCTAAACCAAATTGAACCCAACAACACAAAATTGACCCAGCAAATGAGCCTCTGCGCAAATCGCATGACCAAGTTGCGTTGTCTCTGCATCACACATGCGACTCTCTCAAATTTGTAGTACGACCTCTACAAATGGTTGATAAAACCAATCGATCCACCTGCTAAAACTCTCCTTCGTCTTCTCTGCAACTCTTCTCCAACAAACCCTCAAGCGAATCTCCTCCTCTTGTTGAAACTCGCCCTCTCTCAAGTGAATAATGCACCCTCCTAGACAAATCGATTTCCTTATACCTCCATGAGCAAGTGAAACCCTAATCCCAAAATGATTAAGGGTTGAGATTAACTCTCTCCCTCATGATGAGATGAATGGCCAAGATTAAAAGACCACAACTTAAATTATTTTTCACTTGAACCTTAGAAAAAAAAGGTGCTTAATAAGTCAACTGAAGAATATAACACATCAACAGTCCTTTTCCTAAGTTAGACATTACGAAAAGTTAATTAATCAACTTAGCCCCTGTTTCATTGACCCCCACCATGCTAGGACACTACAATCTAGTGGAAGACCTTCCTTGCTACATTATCAACACTCCCTCTTAGCGAGGAAGGGATTCTGCCTCAACCCCATCTGATCCGTAAACTTCATGAACTTTTGTTTGCTCAGTGCCTTGGTGAAAATATTTGCCATCTGCTCATCAGTTTGTATGTAGTCAAGCCTCACGGATCCTCTCTGTACACAATCCACGATGAAGTGATACCTGATATCAATGTGCTTGCCGCGATCATGAAACACAAGATTCTCAGAGAGCTTGATGCAACTCTGATCGTCTCAGTGAATCACGGTAGCCTCTAACTCCTGCCTGAACAATCCCAAGAGTAGCTTCCTCAACCACAGTGCCTCACATGTTGCTAAACTGACAGCCATGTACTCCTCCTCAACAGAGCTTAATGCCACTGATCTCTGCTTCCTGCTGAACCAGGAAATAATGCCCGATCCAATGTTGAAACAATAACTCGAAGTACTCTTTCTGTCTTTTGCACATCCTGCCCAATCAACATATGCAAAGACTGTCAATCTCAGTTCACCACTATGCTCATACAATAACTCGTACTCCATTGTACCTTTAAGGTAGCGAAGCACATGCTTCTCAACAATCCAATGTACTCTCCGAGGGTCCACCATGAACTGAATCAAAGAGTTCACTGCAAAGCTGATATTTGACCGAGTGTTGACCAGATACATGAGCGATCCAAACAACTGAGGATAGACAATGGGGTCTACTGTCTTTGAATATGATGCATCAATCTTCCTTCAGTTTGTGACTAGAGGTGTGGACATGGGCCTACAATTTCTCATTCTGAACCTGTTATCGCACAGTTTGTAGTTGGAGTAAAGGACGAATGGAAGATGGGCAAACTGGCGAAACTGAGACTATCCTACCACTATCACCTCAATAGGATAGCTCTTTCTATTTAGGGTAGTAGGCCCGGGGTAGACGTCCCCGATGACCTGGGGTTTTGAGAAGGGAAAGGTTTAAAAGGCTGAGTAAAGTTTTCCCCCTCACAAGTCACCACCGATCAGAAAGTTTGGCTTAACAACCAATAAAGTTAAAGATAACCGGAAATAGTAACCAAAAGTGTACCTGCCTGAGACAAAGCAACAAGGAAACTATACAAGAACAAGTTTGTGCTTGGAATGTCCTTGGGCAATTGGAGTCTTCCCGGTATGTAAGAGGGGCTATTGTCTTTCTTAAATCTCGAAGATGAAGAGGATGCAAGCAAGCTCCACCTCCCTTCAAGTATGAGATCCTATAAGCTTCAACACACTTACAAACAAACGTCAAATAGTAGTATCCTTTACATATGAAATCTAGAAAGCATGTTAATCAAACAAGAAAGCATGAATTCTTTGATTACATATGAGAATCAACAAGATTTAAAAATGCAAGCTAGTTTAGTAAATCTTATTAAATGAAAGATAATTGATCTAAGAATCAAGCAAGTTTCATAGATCAAGGCTACAATTTAATCAATTGAAAGAAATGCATCAAAACAATTTCACCTCAAAATTTGGTACAAGACAATGAGCATCCACACATGAGATCCACACCAAGTTTGCCTCCAAAGCCTTTCTTTATTCCAATACAGAATGATAGTACAATAACAATGATTACAGAAGTGGTTCTTCCAAGAGTTTCAACTAAATTGCAAAAGGGGAAGAGTGCTTCAATATATAACAATTTCCAATGAAGGAGGGCGAATCATGTGGAGAGGGAGGGCGCACCAAATGTAAGCACAAGGCTGCCAAGTGTGTGGGAGAGGGCTGCCACCTCTCCCCACACTCCATATCATGCCACTTGTAGAGCAAAGGTGAGGTAGGGGGGTGCCATCTCTCAAGAGGTAGGCTGCCCTCTTTAGAATGCGCCACCTCTCCAAGAGGGGCGCACTTCCTTTTGAGCACATGCTCATATCTTGCTAACACCTCATCCATCAATCCTCAATCACATCGATTTTGTCTTCAATGATTGCCACCTTTCCCTTTGAGTCTTTATTTTGCCAACATGTCTAAACATGTTCCCCAAAATTAGCACTTGTTGATATTTTATGATTTTATTTGACTTTTTTGGGTTTTGTGAGCAAAAATGACTTTTAAGTGATTAAAATCACTATTGTTGCTCAACTAAGTGGGTACATAGGTAATACGGATGCTCTAGGTCCAAAAATGAGCATCCCCATGGCATATTAAGTCCCCTAGTACCACTTTTTTAATACATCTTTATTTTTTAATTAAAAATTACCGAATTCTGACAATTTTTTAATTAACTGAAAATATTAAAAAAACCTAAGAGGGACTTAGTACATTTCCATAAGACTTTAGGAGAATGTTTAGCATGGTAATATACATTAGACACTAGGCTTAGATACATGCTCAAGCCTAACCATGGGCATATACTCCAGCTCTGGAGGGATGGAGTGAAAAAACTCATAAATTATGAATTGCCTGAAAACGACAAAATATAATTAGTAAGTAAAAAAAACACTCCAGAGTATAACTCACACTTAGGACTTAAGGTGGCTAATACCTTTTACAAGTTCATCATGCAACATCTCTTATTACAAGTTTTTATGGAAATGTAAAAGAAAAAGGGTGGTCTTTACGACCGGCTGAACTTCTGAACTCTGAATTTTGAACAACAATGTTCAACTTTGGCGGCTCGCTGGAAGTCCATCCTAGTGCAACTTTGATGGATAACATTGGCTCGATATGTGGATGTGTGCTTGACCTTTTATTCTTTAAAGGAAAGCGTACGAGAATCCAGAATCACATGACCTACATTCACCGAAATTTTGTCAATAACATGTCCATATATAAAATCCAATACTAAACATGAGCTGCAGAAATAATTTACATGTATATATACAAAAAAAAAATTGAAAGAAATAAACTATGTACAATATTTTACAAATTCAAACTATGTACAAAAATAAACTATGTACAGGAAATAAGTGAATTTAAAGTACAGAGGATAGGGTTTAGAGAATATGATACAACAGATGTCCCGTGGACATCAAATGACTTCGTTGAAGAAGAGTTTGATAAGTTGACCATTTACTGGTAGTGACAACTTCTCACCGTCCAATCTGCTTAGGACAAAAGAATTCTTTCCAACTACATCCTGGATAATATAAGGCCCTGCCCATAAGCTATCAAACTTGTCGTGGCTTCCTGGCTTCTCTCTTCGTTTGTCCCATAGGAGGACCGTATCACCTGCCTGGAAATCCCTTTGTCTTGAGGACTTATCGAAGGTCCTTTTTATCTTTTCTTGATTTTTTATACTTTGATCAAGGGCTTTCCTTCTGTTTTCATCCAATTCAATTATCTGATCAATCCTGTTTTGATGAAAATCTTCGTCTAAGCCATACTTCTGGACAAACTGATACACTGGAAGCTTGAGATGAACTGACAAAGTGACATCAAGGCCATAAACCAATTCGAAGAGACTCTTCCCTGTTGAACTCTTCTTTGTGATCCTGTCAGCCCAAAGTGCAAACTTGATCTTATTATCCCATGATCTCTTGTTATCCCCAACAGTTTTCTTAAGAATTGTCATCAAGTTCTTGTTGCTAGACTCAGCAAGGCCATTACCCTGGGGATAATAATTTGATGAGTGGGATAATATAATGTCGTATTTGAAATAGAATGAGGATAGTTTTGTGGAGCTAAAGGCCTTGGCATTATCAGTAGTTATTTTTGCTGGCACACCAAATCTAGTGATAATTTTGCCTTCAAGAAAGTCCCTGACCACTTTATCGGTTGCCGACTTGGTGGGTATAGCTTCTA
Organism: Picea engelmannii; assembly: GCA_009831015.1. Lineage (NCBI taxonomy): Eukaryota > Viridiplantae > Streptophyta > Pinopsida > Pinales > Pinaceae > Picea > Picea engelmannii. The sequence goes on along the minus strand of ML779645.1, from coordinate 465,581 downwards.
CCCACTTAGTGAAATAATCAGTTGTTGTGATTATCCAAGTATAGCGATTACTTGAATTATCTTTGAACTGACCAATGAAATCAAGCCCCCACTGCTAGAAAGGGGCTTCCACTACTACTGGCTGTAATGGTAAGGCTGCTAGCTTCTACTTCCCAGTAAACAACTGACACTACTAACAACCCCTAACCATTTTGTGTACATCTGAAAATATAGTAGGCCAATAGTAACCTGCTCTGAGAATTTTGTGGGCAGTGGTTTTGGCTGCAAAATGCCCACCAGAAAATCCTGAATGAAAATCAACCAAGAGTCTTTTGGACTCAAGCTCATCAACACATCTAAGTATTACCCCATCGGGGTTCCTCCACCCCAATCCATCCTGAATAATACAATACTTAGCTGCCTTTAATCTCAATGCTCTTCTTTTGTGACCAATTAAGTGTCTAGGGCATGTGAGATTAGAAAGGAAGAAAATGATATCAGCATACCATTCGTGTTGTTCTAACTTTTGAAGTTCTGGAGATAAAGCTGGCCCAGCTTGGCTGTTTTGACAGACTAAGTTCAAAGCTTGTTCATTACCTTCAGTTAGCATTTGAGCCAATCCTTGACCTTTGATTAACTTGGTGGGTTTTATCTCTAGATCATACTCTTGTATTTTCGAAACCCATTTTCCTCTGACCCCCAAGCAGTCTTGTTGTCCAAGGATATCTTTTACTGCCGGGTGAGGTACATACCCCACAACTTTTGAATATCCTATGTAGACTCGAAAATGCTTAAGGGACTTGACCAGGGCATATGCTTGCTTTTCCGTAGTTGTATAAATAAGTTATGAATTCTGCAATGCCTTGCTCATGAATGCAATGGGTTTCTCTCGACCATCGTCATTCTTTTGGAGCAACACTCCTGTTATAGTATCCTCAGAAGCAAAGGAGAAGATTTGAAAATCTTTGGCATAGTTTGGACTAATTAGTACAAGAGATTTACGAATTGCGTCCTTAATACTTTTGAAAGCTCTTCTTCCTTCTTCTGTCCATTCAAACTTGACATCTTTCTTTAAAAGTCTTTGGATGGGTTTCAAAGTTTCGGCCAAATTTGGGATGAACCATCTTACAAAGTTGATTTGACCAAGGAAGGATTGCAAGGCTTTCTTGGTTTTGGGTAAAGGGACTTGTTGTATGGCTTGTACCCTTTCTGGGTCCATTTTCACCCCATCTTTTGTTATGATATGACTCAACAATTTTCCTTCATCAACTCCTAAGATTGACTTGGCCGGATTTAAGGAGATCCCATACTTTCGGCATCTTTCAAACACTTGTCTGAGATGACTTACATGATCAAATCTTTCTTTTGAAAACACAGTCAAATCATCCTGGTATATCTCGATGATCTTTCCCATCAACTCGTGGAAAGCAAAATCCATGGCTCTTTGAAATGTGGCCCATGGTGTGGTGAAAGTTGTCTTATTTTGATTATGTTTCCTCACCAACACTTGATTGTATCCGGAGAAACCATCTAACATAGACATTATTTTTGACCCAGTAACTCTTTGCAATAGAGTTTCCATGTTGGGCAAGGGGTAATTATCCTTAATGCATGCAAGATTCAGATTTTTAAAATCTATACATAGTCTCATTCCCCCATTTGTCTTTCTAACTACTACCAAGTTAGAACACCATGAAGAATGCCTTGTTGGGGTGATGATGCCAGCATCCAACATCTTTTTGAGTTCTGCTTGAATCAAAGGTGCCAACTTAGGATTTATTCGCCAAAGTTTTTGCCAGAAAGGTTTTGTGTCTTCTTTGAGTGGGATAGTATGTCGAAATACATCATCTTTATAAGCTTTGAGTTCATCATATGTAAAAGAAAATACATCCCTATACTCACTGATAAGACTTATTAATTCTTTTCTTTCTTTTTCTGAAGTACCCTTTCTGATTTTTATGAGCCTTGGGACTTTTTCTGTCCCAATGTTTACTTCTATATAGCTGTTGGGCTTTATTACTTCCTTTTTTTTCTTGTGCATGTCATTCCTGTCAAAGATCTTTTCTAAAGAAGTTATTACCCTAGGGGTTGGATTCTTTATTGAGTCATCCTCCTCGGGATAATCTTTGCCTTCCTCTTTATAACTGACCTTGAAATCTGAGAATTCTTGAACATTGTGAATGAATCTTAGGATTTGTTTGTCATCACTGAAGACTTGCCAATGATCAACATTCTCTGGAACTAAAGCTCTAAAGATTATTTCTAATTTCCCTTCTCCTTTGATTAAACCTTCTGAAGGTTGGAGGGTTGAAGCTGCAACTGCCAAACTGTCGGCTATACTGTTCTGATCCCTATGTACTGAAATGAGATCTATAGCATCAAACATTTCTATGGTATCCCAAATTGCATTTCTGTATCTCCTTAATCTTTCACTTTTGCACATAAATTTATTTTTAACCTGGAGAATGACTAAGTCTGAGTCACCCTTGACATTTATTATTTTTATCCCCATATCTTTTGCAATTTCTAAGCCAAGTAGAAGAGTTTCATACTCAGCAACATTATTTGTTGCATCAAATTCTAATCTAAATGCAAAATTGTAAGACTTTTCTGTTTGTGAAACTAGGACAATCCCAACCCCTTTTCCTGATCTTGAATGTGCACCATCAAAGTTCATCTTCCAAGCTTTATTACTTTCCTTTTCATCCTTAAACTTTTCTTCAGCTGGTGCTGGGAAGTTTGAACAAATAGAGAAATTTCTCATCTCAGATGTTTGGCATAGGAACTCATTGAACTGCTCTTTAGGGTCTTCTATATGGTATTTCCTTTCTTTTTCTCTAAAGAGCCTGAAACTTTCGGTTGATGGAGGCGGGTATGGGATAGTTGCAAAGGATAAATCTATGTTGATGCAACCACCCATGTGAGCTCCCCATTTTCTTGAGAGAAACATACCCCAAGCATCTGGTACATCAATTACAAGCACATCCATCTCAAAAACAAAATTTGGGTGGAAAGCTAGCTTAACTGGCAGATCTATGATAATCCCAAGGGTTTCAACTTCCCTGGAATCCATGGCACATATGTTTTGATAGGGCTGGCACATATGTTTTGATAGGGCCTTGTAACTTCAAGGCCTAGCCTTTGCATGATTCCTTTAGTAATGATGTTGGATGAAGCTCCTGAATCATACATACAATTATGTAACCATTGGTCATTTATTTCAAGAGAGACAAAGAAAGGGGGATTCTCTTCCTTGGTTCTATCTCTGCTGGTTAAAACCACTGGTGGATCTTTGTGTAGTTCCTTTTCTTTTTTCTAATTCTTATCAACCTCTTGATTTTTTACAACCTTTTTACCATCAGGAACATTTATTGCTTTAAGTAATTTTTCCTTTTGTGAAGGAATTTTCAGAAGGTCTGATACCGGAACCAATATTTTAGCATTCGAAATCCAACTACCTAAATCAATAGATAGATCAATAATTGGAGGAGGAGTAGTTACCTTGGGAAAATTTGTTTGAGATTTGCTTGCAGCTTCTCTCCCTTTTCTTTGGTAAACTATTCCCTTATGTCTGGCCATCTCTAGGATCTACTCGTTTGTGGGCTTGTGTCCATACAGCTTGGTGACATTATCATACTCTTCAACCACTTCATTTGACTGTTCACACCTTTCTTGCATTTGGAGCCAATGATCCATTGACAATGGGTGAGTTTCT
>ML779645.1:413684-454698 GCA_009831015.1 Picea engelmannii | reverse complement strand
AGGGTTCTTGCTTCATGAGGTAATTAGTTCAGGTATCATGGTATGTGTCACTTTGATCATCAAAACCATTGAATGTATGCATTTGATTCCTTTTATTTCTAACAACTGCTTGGATCTTACACTTGCCCACTTGACCATGTTTTTGGGATTGACAGGGTGTCTTAGTAAGCCTATGTCTATTGGTTTTGGTTAGCCACTGGGTTTGTCTTTGAGAAGCCATCGTCCACTCCCTTCACAGCTTCACTTTTCCATCTTGTTTCCCGCTCACCTGTCCCATTCCACTTGTCCGGGCATTGGGTTGACCTCTTCTAGGGTTGCACCTTATCTAGTGGGAAGAAGGGGCTAAAGGCCCAGAAGGTAAAAGCAAGTTGGTAAAAGATAAAAGCCTGAGAATAAAACCTCGAGATGCTTCGCCCAGGGATCCCCAAGAAAGCAAAAAAAGACTTCTTGACAAGAAACAAGAGGGACCCTAAAAAAATAATAAAACAAGACCTAACCAGAGGATAAGGGGTCTCATCACGAGCCAGCCTATTAGGTCCATGGGTACCTAGCAGTATGGCATTGCCATCAGCTGGTTACCACGCTAGGGCAATGACCTTTGGTTGCATGGCCAAGGGAAAGGGAGTCTCATCACGAGCCAACCTTCTCATTTCTGTGAAAGTACTTGTGGGTAACGCTGTCACCACTGGTTACCACGCCAGGACAGTGTCCCCTGATTATCTCTTGAGCAAAAAGAAAGAAAAAAGCAATAAAAAATGAAATAACAGAAAGAATAAAAGGCATGAATGGGCTTGGAAGGAATTGCATCCATGACAGGTACAACTCGCCTTCTACAAAGGCACCCACAGGTAACATCTTGCATCCTTGACCTTCGTTGCACCCACCTGCTTGGACATCCCTTGACCACTTCATCCACTTACATGGCTTGGAAGAGGTCTCTTCCAAGAAAATTCCCTTATTCAGTGGACACTAGCCCAATAGGATGCCTTGCCCTTTTCCAGGACTTGTATTGTGGATTTGTGTAACGTCTTTGAGCTATTGATTGATCTATTAGGGGTTTTATGCATATGTTTATTAATATTGATGATGAAATGTGATTGACATTGCTATGATCCCTGTGACTGATGAGCCCATGGAGGGCGTAGCTTTTGATGCACAGGACCATGCCCGACAGACAGGTACCATCTTGGACCGGTACACATGTGGAGATGATCAGTTCGGACCTCCATGGGGTTGAAGATCCTATAAGGTGGATGATGAGACCCCATCAGGGGGAGATACAGGATAGAGATGGATCTGGAGCTTTGCACCAGAGGAGAAGAGGACGTTCCACCAAAGGCACCTCGACAGAGCTTGACCTAGGGGGGATGGCCCTTTCTCAGTGGAATGTTGGCCTTGGGAGGCCTAGGACGTTACCACCTTGACCATGATGTCACCCAGCATCATGGACACTTTTGGAGGCAGATTAGGCAGTAGTGGCAGGTTGGAGAAGCCCAGTGAGGGCTAACGTTTTGCTCCAGGACGCCCCATCTGCCCTACAAGGGGCTAACGTCTCCCTTGGAGGGGATTTTACTCTCCTTTCAGCTTGATTTAGGGTTTTAACTTGACAATTTAATGTAAAACAATATGATTAGATATTTTGGACTTGTCGACTTTTTTACCTAACCTAAAATGTAAAATTAGGTCAAGGTTTTGTATAAATGGGAGATTTTCACTCTCATTTTTTCATCATCACTCATTCACTCCATAAGGAGGTTTGAAATTTGCGCCCTATCTTGGGTATTTGGCTGATTAAGTGAGGCGCACTTGTTGAAGGAAGACTTTTTTGGCATTCTATGGTGTTTCTCTTGAAGGAAGGTGTTACAACTAGGGTTTGCATGGTTATTTCTTGGTGAATTGTAAGTATTTTTCTGCAAAACTTCTTGATTGAATGGTTGTAGTTTAATTTCTTGCATATGTTTATGAATATTGCTGAATCAAAACCCTAGGGGACAAGCACACAAGTAGGTCATTGTCTCATGTCCCCTGATAGAGAAATCTTTAGTCATTCTTGAGGAAAGATAGAGCCTAGCCATAGCTACACTCCTATTTCCTCTTCCTCTTTGCTAGTCGTACTATTTTGAAACCAAGAAGAGTGAGACGTCCTTGGCCTAGGTTTACTACACTAGGGTCGTACTCTTTCTAGGGTTTGCTGAAAGGCCTTGTTGTAGCAACACCTTATCTCATCAAACCCTCTTGTTTTGGTTATATACTTTATTCTTGAGCTAGTCGTTTTGCTGGGAAGGAGGAGAGAGCACAAGGCCTTGTTGTAGCAACACCGGAGTGAGCCTCTCTCCCCCAGGGTTTTGATTTTGAGGCCTTGCCTTAGCAACACCTCAAAACTCTTCCCTCTAGTCCTTGAAATTTTCCATTCTTCAACTCTTACGTCCTTCACCTTTGACTCCATTAAACCCTAAGGCATTGATCTATAGTCCTCCAACGTTGAAGTGAAACATTGATCACAACACTCCCAAAACTCTTTGAATTCCAAACCCTAACTACTCTAACCTTAGTTGTTGACATCATCATTGGTTATTTCATCTTTAAAGCAGCAACGTTTGGTTTTAAAAGCAATTGAATGATGGTTTAAGCATTAATTGAGTAAGGTGTTGATTGGTTACATTGAATGCTACATTGTTCTAATATTTATTGGTGAAGTGCTATAACTTTTCATTGCTATTGATAAACATTGACTTCGTCAACATTTATTGCTATATTGCTTATATATTTATTAGATAGTCTTATGAAGTACTAACCCATTGAATAGCTTGCACATATCAGTTTGTTGTTGCTTTGTTCCAGGCAGGTACACTTCTTTGGGGGTTTTGTTTCATTATTGGCCTTTGTCCGGACTATCTATTTGGGTGGTGACTTGTGAAGGGTGAAACCATATCTTGGTCTTATTATCCTTTTGCCTCTTCAAAACCCCAGTTCACTAGGGACGTCTCCCCTGGGCCTAACCTCCCTAAAGAGAAAGAACCATCACATTATGGTGACATTGGGTGGGATTGGTTCCTGTTACGCCAGTTTGGCCTTCTTTCTTATAGCCTTTTATCCTAGCTACAAACTGTGTGATAACGGAGAGTTACTTAGACTAGATTCAATAAGATAACTAGCAACGTTTACTCACTCTCGATGGTAAAAACAAGTTAAAACATGCAAGTTGTTGCTAGATTAAACAAGCCTTTAATGATATGAAAATGAGATGAATTTGTTTGCATTGTAAAGTATAATTATGCTTGGAAAATAGATAGAAATGAACTTGCTCAATTTCAACGATTCAAATGAACATGTTTCATTCCCATATATCCAATGACACTTAAAATAGAAAGGCACCATAAGATTTGGATAGATATAACCATAAAGCTTGAAGGGATAATGTTAACCATGTTCATTTGATAATCATCAAGTATTAAGGATTTAAATTCCTAGTTATCATTAAGGCACCACCTAGATAAAGAGATCATGTGCCAATAGTTAAGTATAGCTGTAGCAATTCTGATTTACGACAGCAAGATTAAAACATGATATTATTTAGTGCCAAACCACAAGCTATGAAATTGCTTGCTTACTGTTGTTATGTATTGTTATCCCCGTTTTTTAGGGATAACTAGGAGATCATGTCACGAGGCCCACGGGTCCTAGACATGGAGTACCGAGAGCAGGATTGACCTGAGCATGGCCCTAGAGGGCCCATCCTTTTCTTCTTCCATCAACTTCATCTTTTCAACAGCAACAACATCCATCACCATCGGCTTGGTCATGTATCAGAAGAGGTTCTTGCTCCATGAGATAATTGGTCCAGGTATCATGGTATGTGTCACTTTTGATCATTAAAACCTTTAAATATATGCATCTGATTCCTTTTATCTCTAACAACTGCTTGGATCTTACATTTGCCCACTTGACCATGCTTGGGGAAATTGACAGGGTGCCCTAGCAAGCCTGTGCCCATAGGTTTTGGTTTGCCACTAGGGAATTTATGTAAAACCATCATCCACTCCCATCATAGCACCACTGTTTCATCTTATCTCCCGCTCATTTATCCCATTCCCCTTGTCCGGGCATTGGGTTGACCTATTTACAGGGTTGCATCTTATCTCGTGGGAAGAAGGGGCTAAAGGCCCAGAAGGTAAAAGCAGTTGGTAAAAGACAAAAGCCTAGAAATAAAACCTCAAGATGCTTCGCCCAGGGATCCCCGAGAAGGCAGTAAAAGGCCTCTCAGCAAGAAACAAGAGGGACCCGGAAAATAACAAAACAAGACTTAGTCAGAGGATAGGGGGTCTCATCATAAGCCAGCCTATTAGGTCCATGGGTACCTAACAGTATGACATTGCCACCATCTGGTTACCACACCAGGGCAGTGACCTTTGGTTGCATGGCCAAGGGAAAGGGGGTCTCATCACGAGCCAGCCTTCTCATCTCTGTGAAACTACTTGTGGGTAATGCTGTCAGCTCTGGTCACCATGCTAAGGCAGTGTCCCCTGGTTAGTTCTTGAATGAAAAGAAAAAGAAGAGGAAAAGAAAATAAAAGAATAAAGCAAGAAAAAGAATAAGGGAAAGAATGGGCTTGGAAAAAATGCATCCATGACAGGTACAGCTCGCCTTCTACAAAGGCACCCACAGGTAACATTTATGCATCCTTAGCCCTCACTGCACCCACATGTTTGGACATCCCCTAGCCACATCACCTCACTTACATGGCTTGGATGAGATCTTCCTGGAAACTTTCCTTTTCTTGTGGACACTAGCCCAATAGGACGCCTTGGCCTTTTCTCCAATCTTGTATTGTAGGTTCTTGTAATGTCTTAGAGCTATTGACTGATGTATTAGGGGTTTTATGCATATGTTTAATAATATTGATGATGAGATGTGATTGACATTGCTATGATCCCTGTGACTGATGAGCCCATGGAGGGCATAGCTTTTGATGTGCAGGAACATGCCCAACGGACACGTACCATTTGGACCAGTACACATGGGGAGATGACCAGTTCCGACCTCCATGGGGCTGAAGAGCCCACCAGATGGATGCTAAGACCCCATCAGGGGGTAGAGACAGGATGGAGATGGATCAGGGCCTTTGCACTGGAGAAGAAGAGGGCGTTCCATCAGGGGCACTTTGGCTAAGCTGGACCTAGGGGGATTGACCCACTTGCAGTGGAACGTTGGCTCCAGATGACCCAGGACGTCACTAGGAGGCTTATGACGTCATCATGAGCATATTGCAGATAGGGTGGTTGGCACGTGTGGTAGTTTGGAAGAGCCCAAGGAGGGATAACGTTTGGCTTCTGAATGTTGCACTGGCCCTAGAAAGGGCTAATGTCTCCCTCAGAGGGGCTTGACATCTCACCTTTTTCTTGATTAGGGCTTTTACTTAGCATTTAATGTAAAAACGGTATGATTTTGACATTATGGCCTTGTCGAGCTTTTTATGACCCAAAAAGTAAAGTTAGGTCATTGATACACTATATATTGAGGGTTTTGACTCTCATTTTGATCACCAATTCACTCACTCATAGTGAGGTCTGATTTTTAGCGCCCTATTGGTGTTTTTGGCTGAACTAAGTGATGTGCACTTGTTGAAGGAAGAGATTTTTTGGCATTTATGGTGTTTATCTTGAAGGAAGGTGTTACAACTAGGGTTTGCATGGTTATTTCTTCATGAATTGTAAGTGTTTCTTCTGCAAAACTTCTTATTGAATGGTTGTGGTTTAAATTTCTTGCATATTGCTTATAAATTCGCTGAATCAAAACCCTAGGTGACAAGCACACAAGTAGGTCCTTGTCTCATGTCCCTTGATAGAGAAACCTTCAGCCATTGAAAGAGAGGAAGAGAGCCTAGCCGTAGCTACACTCCTTGTTTCTCTTTCCCTTGTGCTAGCCGTACCCTTTAGAATTCAAGAGGAGGAAGACATCCCAAGCCTAGGTTATCTACACTTAGGGTCATTTTTCCTTTAGGGTTTGATGAAAGAGCCTTGTTGTAGCAACACTCTCCCTCATTAAGATTTCTTGTCTTGATTTTGTGCTTCATCTGAGCTAGTCGTTTGCCAAGAAGGAGGAGAGAGCACGAGGCCTTGCTTTTGCAACACCGGAGTGAGCCTCTCTCCCCTAGGGTTCTGTCTTTGAGGCCCTGCTTTAGCAGTACCTTGAAACTTTTCCCTCTAGTCCTTTGAAATCTCGTCTCCTTCAACCTGTGTCCTTCACTTATTGACTCCATTCTACCCTAAGGCACTGATCCCAAGACCTCCAGCGTTGAAGTAGAATTGGATCTAAACACTCTCAAACCTTTTGAAATTGAAACCCTAACTACACTAGCCCTAGCCTAGACTAACCTACTAACCCCAAGTTGTTGATGTCATCATTGATTATTTCATCTTTATTGCAGCAACGTTTTGTCTTTTGAGTAATTGAATGATAGTTGAAGGCATTAATTGAGTTAAGAAGTTGTTTGTTATATTGAATGTTGCATCATTCTAGTATTTATTGATGAAGTGACATTACTGCCATTACTATTTTGTAAACATTGACTTTGTCAACATTTACCTTTAAATTGCTCATATTGAATATCAGATAGTCTTTAATGTATATGAAGTACTAACCAAAGCCTACATATATCAAGTTTGTTGTTGCTTTGTTCTCGGGCAGGGATCCTACTTGGTTGACTTTATTGACTATAAGCCGGACTATCTGCTTTGGTGGTGATCTGTGAAGGGGGAAATTTGTCATTGTCTAATTATCCTTTGAAGCCTCTTCAAAACCCCAGGTCACCAGGGACGTCTCCCCTGAGCCTAACCTCCCTAAAGAGAAAGAACCTACCCATCCTGGTGACATTGGGTGGGATAGGTTCCTGTTACGCCAATTTGGCCTTCTACCTTATAGCCTCTACTCCTAGCTCCAAACTGTGCGATAACATTTTGGCGCCGTTGCCGGGGAACACTGAGTCGATTCTCCTCAAACAACAAATCTTTTCGGTAAGCTTTGCCTCAAGATCCTTATCTTACAAGCTTACCTGGAGACTCCACTAGGGTGTTTTCTCTTTTCTTTGATAGTTTCAAGTAAACTATTTGGCGACTCCACAAACTAAAAAGAGGTCCAATAATCCTCCTTTGTCTTTCAGAAGGAAGCCTCCCAAGAACTCTCCTGTTATCAAATCACTCTTCGGGAAGAGCCTTCCTTTAAGAATCATGTCTAGCTCTGAGACCACTACAACAAACCCAGCCAACAATCAAAGACAATGGTCATCTACTCTTTTCAAACCGTTAAGACATGTCAGCCATACCAGGCTACCCTAGGAAAATGCCACCCAAGTATGAGAAGTGGTTGCCTAAATTTACCGGTACTGATGCAATCAGTGCCGAAGAGCACATGAGCAACTTTTGGGATTTTTTCCAGCTTCACCCCATTAGTGATGATGTTGAAGATCTAGTCATGAAGTTGTTTTCCGCTACTCTTTATGATGCCACAAGGCGTTGGTACCTAAGCCTTCCCGATGGAAGCATCAAAACCATGGATAGACTTGAAGAGGCCTTTCTCAAAAGATGGAGTGTCAAAGAAGACCCTAATATGCTCCTCACCCAACTGAATAACCTTGCCAAATATGAAAATGAGTCCATTCGGGAGTTCCATACTAGATTTGAGACCTTGCTGCAAAGGATTCCCACAAGCCATCATCCGAAAGATGACTACCTCGTCCATGTTTACACCAAATCTTTCAATGGCCAACTAGGGTATCTTCTCAGAGATAAAAACCCCCAGTCCATTCAAGAAGCCCAAGAGCTCGCTACTAAAATAGAGGGAAACCTCCTTTCATCCAAGATTGAGCCTTTTGCTAACCCAAGGGGGAGAATAGACACTAAACCAAAAATAGTTCACAATGTTGAGCCTGCTTCAGATCTATGTACCAGTATCGCCAAGCTGCAAGCCTCTATGGATGGTATCATAAAAAATCAAGAGGAAATGATGAGCAGGATTGTCAAACTAGAAAGATCTCAGACCCAAGCACCCAGGGTCCTGTACAAAGGGCAATTCCAGAAGGGAGGCCAATTTTATAAACCAAAGAATGAGCATGAAGTTCCAAACACCTTGGCCCCTGCAAACGTTGTTGATGAAAATTCTTGGTGCCTAGAATGCAGCGAAGCACATTGGGAGCATGAGTGTCCTTACAGTGATGGCCATCAACAAGTCAACAACATGGATTGTTTCATGGAGTTTCCTCAAATAAATATCACCGATGCAGAACATCAGGAAGCCGTAAAAGAAGCAGCCAGATCAGCAAGGATGGCAGTAATAAACAATCTGGACCAGGAATCACAAGAGAAGCTAAAGAAACAAGAATTTCAGGTGTACATAAGAAAGAATTCGAAACAGCTTGCTGCTGATCAAGCAAAGACCCACCCCTGCAAATACTTCTTCCCAAGACATCCAAGGCTGGTAAGGTTGACCTAAACTTTGACTTCGAAGGGGCATTATCAAAAATGCATGTAAACGTCCCCCTGAGAGAAGCAATCAAGATCCCATCCATCAAGGAACGCTTTGACACTTTCTTTCTGGGATCAAATGAACCCATGGACCCCCCTATTATGTTGCAAGCTAATCACTTCAGGATCCAATATGGTGAGAACTCTCCTTTCTTCATGACGTTGGCAATGAACGGCAAGAACCTCAACAATTGCATGTTAGATACGGGTGTTGGTGCCAACATGATGTCACTTAAAGTCATGCGACAAGTGGGTTTGAAGGTCACACGGCCTTATAGAAATGTATGTGGCTTCGAATCTGTTAGTGTCGGAAGTCACTCCTGGATTGCGATAGGAGCAGAGCCCGACACCCATCAGTTTTATGTCACGATTTGTTTAATGGGGTGATCGAATGGATAGAGACTCAAGAAGATATAACTTTAATTCAGGAAACTGGGCCTGGTGTGTAGAAAACAAGGGAGGTCTTGATCCAACTTCCGTCAGTAAGTTGAGTATAAGATGGATAGATGGAAGACTTAATGAGATGTGTGAGCAAGACTACCTCGGGCATCAGGCCTTCGGCAGCTTGAGGAGGAAAAACTCAGAAGACAAGATCCTCTTGACCCCGAGTTTCAAGGAACTGAAAGGTGGCTCGACTGGATCCTCCAATTCTGAGCCATTCAGCGTTGAGAAAGCACAAGAACTGATTAGAAACCCTACGACTATTACAGTGATCCAACCTACATCATCCTATAATAGCACAACTCGACTGGATTCTCCAATTCCGAGCTGTTCTAACACAGTGTAAACAAAGAGATGGAAAGAGGCTGACATCCATAAAGTAAGAAGTCTCAAATGCCAATACATAACCAGAGCGATCAGTGCTTCATCAAAACTTTACAATTGGGAGCCTAGCTCAACCATCGATCCTTACAAAAATGGAAAAAATGCCTACATATACTCCACTTTCGTCCAGTAGAGGCGTCTCAGGACTTTCAAGGTGTGGCGTCTCCTAAGTCAAATCTGGCCTGAACTCCTTTGTCAGACGTCACCTTAACTTTCCATGGCCTTTGCAGGGGAGGTAGCTGAAACATTAAAGGCTAAAATAGTGTGTGCAGACTCCTCTGGTCAGAGGAAAACTCGGCGTGACTTCTTTGGAGAAAACTAGCGTATAGGACCATCTCGGGCAGGCTGCCTGCCAGAACCTCCATGCTTTGCATTTAATGAGTGAGCCGAGGTTTCAACTACCTCCATCCACCTTCATTTATTTTTAGCGAGGACCAAGATCGAGGTCGAGCTGAACTGGTCTCTGGAGAATGCGGTGATCCTTTCTGCTGCTAAACCCGACGCTTCGGCCCTTTGCACAGCTCTTTCTATCGCCCCCAAGTGACCACGAGCTGTGATCTTGTGCTTATTTTCAAAGGCGCTTTCGACACTTCGCGTCTCGCGGCTGGGAGGAGGCTGGTCCTTGTTCTTCAAAGTCGCGATAGGCGAAGTGGTGATAGAGCCTAATCGCGTGCCACGTACCCCTCCTTGATCGGACGACTTGGATCATTTCGGCGAGACTGTGGGCCCGGGTCCTGGATGCCTTCGGCACTTCGCGTCTCGTGGCTGGGAGGGGGCTGGTCCTTGTTCTTCAAAGTCGCGAAAGGCGACGTGGTGACATAGCCTAATCGCGCACCATGCGTCCCTCTGGATGGACGGTCCTGATCATCTCGGCCATATGGTGGGCCCAACTCCTGGACGCCTTCGGCACTTCGCGTCTCGCAGCTGGGAGGAGGTTGATCCTCGTTCTTCAAAGTCGTGATGCGCGAAGAGCTGATAGGGCCTAATCGCGCACCACGTGTCTATCTAGATCGGACGGCCCAGATTACCTTGACAGTATTGTGGGCCCGACCTGTGCTAAACATGGCGCAATTCCGTCGGCCGCAAATATCCGCCGACTGACGATCTGTTCCAATGGTCGATCCTTGCCATTGAATACTGGAGCCGCTCGCCTGCTTGCATTTTCCACCCGAAATGGATTTTTTGTGCGCTGCTTATTGCGCTCATGGCTGTGACCTTGGACTAGAACGCATTTGATGGGTTTTCAAACCCCATTCCTTCGCATTTTACATCAAGGGTCTGAAATCGGGGAAAAAACACCCACTTGCAAGAATTGGTGCTAACATTAGGCTCCATGGGGGATAGAGTTGTCCCTGTGATGCTCTAAGAACTCATTCTGCAGCTTCAGTGCCTTGCTGTTGGGCTATGGAGTCAAGCTCAAAACCTCCTGCTGCTGAAAATACAGGCCGAAAAGTAAAGCAAAACAAACAAAGCTACATGCTCAAAGGAACTTATTTATGTACAGTCCTAATGCTAATAAAATATTTCACATGGGGCTAGGTGAAAGTAAACTTCCACCATAGCCATTCAAGTAGCTTCCTGAATAGAAGCTCCTTCCTTCTGTCTATGGTCACTAGCAGATGGTGTAACCGTGACAGCAGAACGGCTACACTCTTCAACTTCTCCTCACAGGCTGAAGTTGATATGAAATAGGGCGGCTCCAAGGCATAAAGGACATGCCACTCCATGTATTCGCTGACAGGGTCATAGAATGAGTGGCGAATTTCGGAAAATGGGTGGCAGGCAGCCTCCTCTGCTACAGAGTTACTCACATGTGGCTGAATATCTCTGATAAGCACAGGTGAGTGGACGACTGACGTAGGCTCGCTGTTCTCAGGTGGTGGCTGCTCGCTGACTGGCTCTGGAATGAAATATGTGCTCAGCTGATCTTCTGGTTCCTTTTCCTCTTCTTCTTGGCTTCCCCCCGTATCAGATTCGTATTCATCATAACTGGGAACCAAGGGATGGCTCTACTCACTGTCATGTTGGTCAGTGTCTTTATAGTGATCAAATGTAGGATAAGCTTGTTGCTCATCATCACTATAATATTCATCAAAAAAGGGTTGACCCTTATCCCTATGATCTTCCTCCAGAATGGTGATCCCGTCAAAAATATCTGTTTCAAAGACAGTATGACCTGTTGCTTCTGGCTGCTCATACATAATCTTTTTCTCTTTAATCCCAGGTAAAAATATATCATGAGAAACCCCCTGGAGGAAAAGAGAAGAATCCTCTTCCACAACTAACCTTTCTTTAAAAATGAGAAAGTCTTTGTCATCATAAGCAGGGCTGCTAGGAACATCTACTTCAACCCGATATCTAGGTGAGCCATTTACCATGGACCACATCTGCTCTATAAACTCACAATTTCCACAAGAGGCATGTTGATCGTTATGAACATCTAAAAGAATAGATGCATCTGATATGATGTCAGATGCTTCCGTTCTAGGGCTAACACAATTAATATCATTCAACACCTCTATTTTTTCATGGCAAATGCTTTACTCCACAGTAAAAGCTTTATCATGGACATGGTCTTTAGGGCCAGCAGAGGCTTCATGAAGCAAAGAAAACTCCTCACAACAGTTCTCATACAAACAATCAGCTGGAAAATAATCTTTACAAAATGAATTGAAAGTTGTATGAAAACCTGTCAAAGAACGGATGCTTGCAGTGGGAAGAGACCGACACCATTCAAGAGCAGCTCCCTTCAATGAATACCTGAAGAGCTTAATCCGGACATCCTCATGCGTGATATTGAGTCGATGAATAACTTCATGGAAGTCCAGTGAATGCTCAGCTGGTTCCTCCGAATTTTTTGCGTAAAACACAGGGAGGGAACTTCCCATTGGTCTCTATCAGGCAGTGCGTTAGGAAAACCAACTATTTGGGAAAAGTCACAGAAAGCAAACCTTTGAGCTAAAATTTTCTCCATATTGAACCAGTGGAGTCGCCAATCAATCCTCGAATCATGGAGTGACCAGGTGAAAGATGCACAGCTTCGAATATGCCTGGTCCTTGTTCACCATCAAAGGCCAGATCTTAACGTTGTCGTTACCCCAGGAAACTTCTCAGGCTGAGAAAGCAGCTGCTGAAACTTTCTCGAGAGAGCTCCTCTGGGTCAGTTTTCAGGTGTGCTAACAATAGCCACAGTTGAAACAATGATGTGGAGACCTTGGAGTCGCTACAGTGGAGTCGCCAGGTGCACAGTAGCAATCTTGAAGGGCTCTGATGTCTGATGCACCTTCAGAATCAGAGGCTCAATGTCGTTCTACCCAGGGAAAATCTTCAACTTCGTCCCCGACAATGGCGCTAGAAATGTTAGCGTCGGAAGTCACTCCTGGATTGCGACAGGAGCAGAGCCCGACGCCCATCAGTTTTATGTCACGATTTGTTTAATGGGGTGATCAAATGGATAGAGACTCAAGAAGATATAGCTTTAACTCAGGAAACCGGGCCTGGTGTGTAGAAAACAAGGGAGGTCTTGATCCAACTTCCGTCACTAAGTTGAGTATAAGATGGATAGATGGAAGACTTAATGAGATGTGTGAGAAAGACTACCTCGGGCATCAGGCCTTCGGCAACTTGAGGAGGAAAAACTCAGAAGACAAGATCCTCTTGACCCCGAGTTTCAAGGAACTGAAAGGTGGCTCGACTGGATCCTCCAATTCCGAGCCATTCAGCGTTGAGAAAGCACAAGAACTGATTAGAAACCCTGCGACTATTACAGTGATCCAACCTACATCATCCTATAACAGCGCAACTCGACTGGATTCTCCAATTTCGAGTTGTTCTAACACAGTGTAAACAAAGAGATGGAAAGAGGCTGACATCCATAAAGTAAGAAGTCTCAAATGCCAATACATAACCAGAGCGACCAACGCTTCATCAAAACTTTACAATCGGGAGCCTAGCTCAACCATCGATCCTTACAAAAATGGCAAAAATGCCTACATATACTCCTCCACTTTCGCCCAGCAGAGGCGTCTCAGGGCTTTCAAGGTGTGGCGTCTCCTCAGTCAAATCTGACCTGAACTCCTTTGTCAAATGTCACCTTAACTTTGCAAGGCCTTTACAGGGGAGGTAGCTGAAACATTAAAGGCTAAAATAGCGTGTGCAGACTCCTTTGGTCAGACGAGAACTCAGCGTGACTTCTTTGGAGAAAACCAGCGTACAGGACCATCTTGGGCAGGCTGCCTGCTGGAACCTCCATGCTTTGCATTTAATGAGTGAGACGAGGTTTCAACTACCTCCATCCACCTTCATTTATTTTTAGCGAGGACCAAGATCGGGGTCGAGCTGAACTGGTCTCTGGAGAACGCGATGATCCCTTCTGCAGCTAAACCCGACGCTTCGGCCCTTTGCGCAGCTCTTTCTATTGCCCCCAAGTGACCATGGGCTGTGATTCTGTGCCTATCTTCAAAGGCGCTTTCGGCACTTCGCGTCTCGCGGCTGGGAGGAGGCTGGTCCTTGTTCTTCAAAGTTGCGATAGGCGAAGTGGCGATAGAGCCTAATCGCGTGCCACGTACCCCTCCTTGATCGGACGGCCTGGATCATTTCGGCGAGACTGTGGGCTCGGGTCCTAGAGGCCTTCGGCACTTCGCATCTCGTGGCTGGGAGGGGGCTGGTCCTTGTTCTTCAAAGTCGCGAAAGGCGACGTGGCAACATAGCCTAATGGATGGACGGTCCTGATCATCTCGGCCATATGGTGGGCCCAACTCCTGGACGCCTTCGGCACTTCGCGTCTTGCGGCTGGGAGGAGGCTGATCCTCGTTCTTCAAAGTCGCGATGCGCGAAGAGGCGATAGAGCCTAATCGCGCACCACGTGTCTATTCCAAATCGGACGACCTAGATTACCTCGACAGTATTGTGGGCCCGACCTGTGCTAAACATGGCGCAATTCCGTTGCCCGCAAATATCCGTCGACTGACGATCTGTTCCAATGGTCGATCCTTGCCATTGAATACTAGAGTTGCTCGCTTGCTTGCATTTTCCACCTGAAATGGATTTGTTGTGTGTTGCTTGCATTTTCCACCTGAAATGGCTATGACCTTTGACTAGAACACATTTGATGGGTTTTCAAACCCCATTTCTTCGCATTTTACATCAAGGGTTTGAAATCAGGGAAAAAACACCCCGCTTGCAAGAATTAGTGCTAACCGAATCTAAAGCCATACCCACACACGAGGTGGTTGAGAATGTGGAGGTTTGCTTAAAGGAGTACCCAGAGAAGATAGTCCACATTGACATCGTGGTAGTTGATGTCCCAGATGTATGGGGAATGTTGTTATCTAGGAAATTTGTTGCAATGTTGGGTGGCACCCTTGAGATGGACCTCACATTCTTGCAATTGCCTTTGAAGAATGGAACGATAGGCCGTCTCCTCAATATGCCAATAACCGGAGACCATGTGCAAGTTATTACTCACCCCGTCAATAATGACAAAGCACAAGACGAGATGATACAAACTCTTCAAAAGTATTCTCCAGAAGATATGCCCTTTGCAACGGAAGAGGACTTTGATCAGATCAAATGGCCCAAGAAAGAAGAATACCAACAACTCCTAGATGAATTCAAGAACAAAGAGATTGGGACGGTAAAGATATTAAAGAAACATGAAGATGACGTACAAATCCACCCATCTCAACAGGGAGTGTTTGCAGTAGAAGCCCACCCTCCTCCCTCAGCACAATACACCAGGGTTGTCCAAGGAACGACCAAATACAAAGTCAGAAAGTTCAAGGAAGGAGACACGGTATGGATGTGGGATACCCAGAAAGGAGAGCCAACTAATGTAAAAGGAAGCGCTCCGTCATGGCTCGGACCCTTCAAGGTTGGAATGGAATCAGTTGACGACTCATATTACTTGTCCACTTTGGAGGGGAGAAGGCACCCATTACCTATTAGTAGGCACCTCCTCAAACCCCACCAAGGTGGTGGGACCTGACTTCACAGGTAAGTGTAGGTAAGTAGGCATTTTGTATTCGTGTATTATACCATTTGCATTTCATGTTAGTTTTCTTTCACATTTGCATTATTGATTATTTTCTTTCAGTTTATATATATATATATATATATGTATGTTGGGGTGGCATTACCACCCCAATTTTGTTACTAATGCCCCTATCGAGATTGAGCAGGTCTGCAGTTTATGCCTGAGATGATGAGGTTCTCATGTGTTGTACGATGAGCACATGTCCCCGAGTTGGAGTCAGATGTTATCCCCACTTTGTAGGGATAACTAGGAGATCATGTCTCGAGGCCCACGGGTCCTAGACATGGAGTACCAAGAGCAGGATTGACTTGCGCATGGCCTTGGAGGGCCCATCCTTTTCTTCTTCCATCAGCTTCATCTTTTCAGCAGCAACAACATCCATCACCATCGGCTTGGTCTTGTATCAGAAGAGGTTCTTGCTCCATGAGGTAATTGGCCCAGGTATCATGGTATGTGTCACTTTTGATCATTAAAACCTTTAAATATATGCATCTGATTCCATTTATCTCTAACAATTGCTTGGATCTTACATTTGCCCACTTGACCATGCTTGGGGAAATTGACAGGGTGCCCTAGCAAGCCTGTGCCCATAGGTTTTGGTTTGCCACTAGGGAATTTCTGAAAAACCATCGTCCGCTCCCATCATAGCACCACTGTTTCATCTTATCTCCCGCTCATTTATCCCATTCCCCTTGTCCGGGCATTGGGTTGACCTATTTACAGGGTTGCATCTTATCTCGTGGGAAGAAGGGGCTAAAGGCCCAGAAGGTAAAAGCAGCTAGTAAAAGACAAAAGCCTAGAAATAAAATCTCAAGATGCTTCGCCCAGGGATCCTCGAGAAGGCAGTAAAAGGCCTCTCAGCAAGAAACAAGAGGGACCTGGAAAATAACAAAACAAGACCTAGTCAGAGGATAGGGGGTCTCATCACGAGCCAGCCTATTAGGTCCATGGGTACCTAACAGTGTGACATTGCCACCATTTGGTTACCACGCCAGGGCAGTGACCTTTGGTTGCATGGCCAAGGGAAAGGGGGTCTCATCATGAGCCAGCCTTCTCATCTTTGTGAAAGTACTTGTGAGTAACGTTGTTAGCTCTGGTCACCATGCCAAGGCAGTGTCCCCTGGTTAGTTCTTGAATGAAAAGAAAAAGAAGAGGAAAAGCAAATAAAAGAATAAAGGCAAGAATGGGCTTGGAAAAAATGCATCCATGACAGGTACAGCTTGCCTTCTACAAAGGCACCCACAGGTAACATTTATGCATCCTTAGCCCTCACTGCACCCACATGTTTGGACATCCCCTAGCCACATCACCTCACTTACATGGCTTGGATGAGATCTTCCTGAAAACTTTCCTTTTCTTGTGGACACTAGCCCAATAGGACGCCTTGGCCTTTTCTCCAATCTTGTATTGTAGGTTCTTGTAATGTCTTAGAGCTATTGACTGATGTATTAGGGGTTTTATGCATATGTTTAATAATATAGATGATGAGATGTGATTGACATTGCTATGATCCCTGTGACTGATGAGCCCATGGAGGGCGTAGCTTTTGATGTGCAGGACCATGCCCGACGGACAGGTACCATTTGGACTGGTACACATGGGGAGATGACCAGTTTAGACCTCCATGGGGCTGAAGAGCCCACCAGATGGATGTTGAGACCCCATCAGGGGGCAGAGACAGGATGGAGATGGATCAGGGCCTTTGCACCAGAGAAGAAGAGGACGTTCCATCAAGGGCACTTTGGCTGAGCTGGACCTAGGGGGATTGACCCACTTGCAGTGGAACGTTGGCTCCAGATGACCCAGAACGTCACCAGGAGGCTTATGACGTCATCATGAGCATATGGCAGATGGACAAGGTGGTTGGCACGTGTGGCAGTTTGGAAGAGCCCAAGGAGGGCTAACGTTTGGCTTCTGGATGCTGCACTGGCCCTAGAAACAGCTAACATCTCCCTCAAAGGGGCTTGACGTCTCACCTTTTGCTTGATTAGGGATTTTACTTAGCATTTAATGTAAAAATAGTATGATTTTGACATTATGGCCTTATCGGCCTTTTTATGACCTAAAAAGTAAAATTAGGTCATTGATACACTATATATTGAGGGTTTTGACTCTCATTTTGATCACCAATTCACTCACTCATAGTGAGGTCTGATTTTTAGTGCCCTATTGGGGTTTTTGGCTCAACTAAGTGATGTGCACTTGTTGAAGGAAGAGATTTTTTGGCATTTATGGTGTTTCTCTTGAAGGAAGGTGTTACAACTAGGGTTTGCATGGTTATTTTTCATGAATTGTAAGTGTTTCTTTTGCAAAACTTCTTATTGAATGGTTGTAGTTTAAATTTCTTTCATATTGCTTATAAATTTGTTGAATTAAAACCCTAGGTGACAAGCACACAAGTAGGTCCTTGTCTCATGTCCCCTGATAGAGAAACCTTCAGCCATTGAAAGAGAGGAAGAGAGCCTAGCAGTAGCTACACTCCTTGTTTCTCTTTCCCTTGTGCTAGCCGTACCCTTTAGAATTCAAGAGGAGGAAGACGTCCCAGGCCTAGGTTATCTACACTTAGCACCGTTTTTCCTTTAGGGTTTGATGAAAGAGCCTTGTTGTAGCAACACTTTCCCTCATTAAGCTTTCTTGTCTTGATTTTGTGCTTCATCTGAGCTAGTCGTTTGTCGGGAAGGAGGAGAGAACACGAGGCCTTGCTTTTGCAACACCGGAGTGAGCCTCTCTCCCTTAGGGTTCTGTCTTTGAGACCCTGCTTTAGCAGCACCTTGAAACTTTTCCCTCTAGTCCTTTGAAATCTCGTCTCCTTCAACCTGTGCGTCCTTCACTTATTGACTCCATTCTACCCTAAGGCACTGATCCCAAGACCTCCAACGTTGAAGTAGAATTGGATCTAAACACTCTCAAACCTTTTGAAATTGAAACCCTAACTACACTAACCCTAGCCTAGACTAACCTACTAACCCCAAGTTGTTGACGTCATCATTGAATATTTCATCTTTATTGCAGCAACATTTTGTCTTTTGAGTAATTGAATGATAGTTGAAGGCATTAATTGAGTTAAGAAGTTGTTTGTTATATTGAATGCTGTATCATTCTAGTATTTATTGATGAAGTGACATTACTGCCATTACTATTTTGTAAACATTGACTTCGTCAACATTTACCTTTAAATTGCTCATATTGAATATCAGATAGTCTTTAATGTATATGAAGTACTAACCAAAGCCTGCATATATCAAGTTTGTTGTTGCTTTGTTCTCGGGCAAGGATCCTACTTGGTTGACTTTATTGGCTATAAGTCAAAGTATTTGCTTTGGTGGTGATCTGTGAAGGGGGAAATTTGTCATTGTCTAATTATCCTTTGAAGCCTCTTCAAAACCCCAGGTCACCGGGGACGTCTCCCTTGAGCCTAACCTCCCTAAAGAGAAAGAACCTACCCATCGTGGTGACATTGGGTGGGATAGGTTCCTGTTACGCTAGTTTGGCCTTCTACCTTATAGCCTCTACTCCTAGCTACAAACTGTGCGATAACATGTATAACAATGAAGACATCAGAGTTAATGAATTACACTCATTTGTAGCATTTAAAATACCACCCGATAAAACATGTGAATTGGGTGTGTTATCTTGGATAGTTTGCAGCACACAAATAGTGATCTAATGAGCTATCTTTAAACATTCCAGTTTGTTAGATTATAACCAGTGATCAGTAAACAAACCCATCAGCATTCAAGACATGTCAACCACTGTATAAAAATACCATAGGATAAAGGTATAATGCAGAGCAGTGAAAAATCCCAAGTGTTGACAGCAATATCCAAGCAATTGTGAACTGTGTAAACAGTGTAAAAAATATACCAGCAATGAAGAGTATCAAGCTTAGAAGAATGCCTTAAACTGTTTGTTAAAGGTGTTTTCCATTTCAGATTGGGAAGAGACCAGTAAAAAAGTATGTAAACCCTCAAAACAGCCTTGTAAATAGTGAGTTACTTGCCTTAAAGATTAAACCGTCCAACCAATTAGTGCATCGATTTGTTTGAGGACACAAGGATCATTATTATTATGCTCAAACGCTGATGGAAAGTGATGTATTAAACCAAATAACTTGTAAAACTCTTATCACATGTCAGAAGGATGAAATATCAGATTTGTTTTTATTTAGCATGCACTTGAGTGTTTGTGTGGAGTATTATCATGCCATAAGGTCACCAAATGAGTATGCCAAATCCTCCATAAACAGACAGAGATCAAAGTTATAACCCCTAAACCAAGATATCTCCACCAAAGAGCAAGTCGTTGCAATAAGTATGGCATCAATTTGTTTATCGTAGGTATAATAACCCCCAAAATGATCCAATGTTATGACTAAAACATGAAACCCTTGTTAATAACGTGAAAACAAGTTGAGTGCTATTAAAACTATGTATTTTCCAGCTTTAAATTTAAATGTCATAAATTCAATTAAAGATGCGTGAATTAAGCACATTACAGTTTATTGCAAAAGATAGGTTACATCTAGAAATACAGCAAGTTAGAAACAAGATCTACACCCAGGATTTCAGCTAGCTAAGCTAGCTTACTTATGCAAACTTAAAGATTTGTGTAGCATGAGATGAGGGGTTAGCACAAGTGAGATCCAAGCCAAAAGAATTAGCAATTAAAATTGAACTTAGCTCTAGCAATACAAATCAATAATTAATATTGAAAGAACCTTAGATTGCTTGTAAAACCAAAATTAAAAGAAAAGGGGCAAAATTAAATTGAGATGATTGGAAAAGAAGAGAAAACCGATTGCTACCATTGGGCATGGAGTCTTAGCCACTCCTTGAGAAGTTGTCCTCTTCATCTTCAATGTTGAAGTCCCCACACATCTCTTGGAGAATACTTGCTGAACATCAAACTTAAGGAAGCCTAGACTATACAAGATTCATAGGGAGGCTAAACTAACAATAGATTCAGCCTAAGTATTTCAAACTTAAATAATTAAAGCATAAATCTAGGGTAAGAAGTTAAAACCCTAAGATATTCAACTTCAATACTAAGATCTAGCTCTAAAAATTTCACAAAGAAATAAAAGACTTATGCCGTACCTTACTTCCATTGCAATAGTCCTTTCCCCAATGTCTCTTGCATGCCAAAAACCTTCTATTATTAACCTAGAACAACATACTCAAGAGAATAGAAAAGAAACTACACCAAAATTGAACAAAAATAGTGTTCTAATTGATCTCCAACCATGACAAATGAGAGAGGAGCCCTCCTCATATATATAAGGCACCTCACAAAACCATGAGTAGAAACCATGTGCCAATACAATGTGTTCAAGCAAAACCATGAGCTAAAACAAGAGGCACTCTCAATACCATGGTCTAAAACCATTTTGAGCCAATAAAATAATATATCATGAAATAACCAGCTCAGCCAATTCAAACACATGAGTGGACTAGTCAAAGAGATAGTTGTGCCCCACAAGATGCTTTAACCACCCACGCATGTGGCTAAGAGAGAAAATGTGTCCATGTGCGGCTCCAAAATGTGGTGGTAATTTTTGTGCGACAAACTCTAACAACATCATAACTAGATCAATTTTTGCTCAATTTTCTATTATAACCCCATTTTAAAAATCCCGCGGCAATTTTGTTTTATTGCCATTGATCTAGCAGAATTTTGGGCACTCTATCAAACAATATTTCCCCTGAAGTTGGTTGTCCTAAAAAATGTGCTCTAACCACCTCAACACCCCAAGAAATTGTCCAAGAAAACAAATGTGCCCTCTAGGAATGGTCCATGTGGCACATGATGATGATGTGTCATTCCCATCATCGTCCAACACATTGTCACGGATCCTTAGGCAGTGATACGTATCCTAATGTAATGTCATGGATCCCAAGAAAAATGGCACAAATCCCAATGTAAATATATCTATATGTATGCACATACATGAATCCCAAGGTAGCAACACAAATCCCAATGTAGGTACACAAATCCTGAGGCATAGTGCACAAATACCAATGTGGGGTGCCCACCTATAATGATGAGTCAAGCTTCAAGACGAGTCATTAGGCAATGCACATTAAGTAATCTCTTCTAACAACAACTTAACATAGGCTAATTTTATAAATTTCCTAAGTTTACCATGGTGGGGCAACTTTACCCTTATTACATGTGTCAATTCCTAGGAGAAAAGGTATTTCTTGGGTAACCTTAGTTAGAGATAGGTAAAAATGATGCATAATTAATGGAAAAAGGAAGGGAAAACCTTAAGTTTTGACCCTCAACATCATTTTTAATGATGTAAAAGGTCTTTTACTGGTCCAACTAGCCTTTTAGAGCTAAGAATCTTCATTATTTGTATTTGTAAGCCTTTGAGAGGGAGCTTTGATTAGAGTTACCACCTTGAAAACTTTTATTACCCCTTTTTGCATTTTTCTTTGATTTTTCCTAGTCATTTTATTTAGATATGCATTTTTTTAGCATAAGACTTTGGGGCTGGGCCTTGGAATAGCTTTAGCTTTATTATTTTTTCAATTTTTTAACATTTTTTCTCTTCACCTTTACCATTTTTTTGCCTTTCATTTGATTTCGGCGTACATTATTCTTCAATTTTTTCATTTAGACCTTGTTGGATGACATTTAATAAGTCAGATATAAGTGGGGAATGCATTTTTTTAATGGACGAGATGAAATTGAAAAGGGAAAAATGAAAATTGTTAGATGTGGTTATGTTAAATTCTTAAAGTAAAAATTTCATTTATCTTTATCTTTCCTTTTTATCCTTTTACTTAAATTTTTAACATTACCATTAATTGTTTCAGGATGTTTGAGAGTGGTTCCAACCTCATCGGACTTCATATGGAGAAAGTAGAATTTCGTATCCCATTCAAAATTCCGCAGACTTAGAGTTTTTCAGGATTTCAAGATTGGTAGGATTACAACATTTTTCGTTGGATTCTATCACGTATGAGGGTAGGGGATTGGCATTTAATCAAGAGAACCAAGCCCGTTATGTACCTTGATGTTGGTGTTATTGATTGTTTAACTCTTTTGTAATGGCCTTAGCAAAAATGTACCCTTCACTCAAACCAAAATCATTGATTAAGCATGTTAAACTTTTTCTATCATATTATAAGGCTTGGATTAGGCAGTTTTATCAAAATAGGGTGGTGTTGACTGATGCCCCTAGAGAATCGATGTGGAGGCAAAGGTTAGATAAGAGGCAAAGGGTGATACTAATGATCTCGATTCCTAATATAAGCAATGGTGGAACATTGCTCATCATTTAAATGTTCTTGCCCATTTATTCTGTTAGCTTTTTAGCTCGGGAGGTACTTTGCATGTTTTGTCTTGTATGCGGATGTTACCTTATGGACACTACTAGGCACTTAACTTTGTAATGGGTTTTTATAAAGTTGTAAAGTGGTTCTTTTATTAAAGTGACTTTTTTAATAAAGTGTACCTTTTAATTTTAAAGTGATTTTATTTCATAAAGTGCACTTATGTAATAAAGTGAAATGTACTTTAATATTTTAAGTGATTCATTCTGGAGGGAATGAATCATGGCCCTTGATCTTGCAAAGGCAAGATTAGATCTTGGCCTTTGGATTTAGGGTTGGGAAAGGTGAAAAGACACTTTGGAGGGAAAATGTCATTTTCAGATTTATAAAAGAATGCATTGGGTAGTGTGCAAGACACAAGAAAAAGAGATTGAGAGAGAATTTTCGAGTAGGATTGAGAGAGGAAAATTAGAGCAGCAAAGAGGACACATTTCCCACGAGAAACTGGGCACAAATCCCAAGGGAACATCTCTGTTTTAGTGCTGAGTTATTTTTTCGCTGTTGGAGGCCACACGGTATGTATCCGTACAGTCCGTACAAGGGAAAGACGACACGAAAATCAAGGTTGTGTTGAGGGTTTTACTTGCTGCTGTTGGGATGTACAGAACAATCCGTATAGCTGATTGTGTGCACAGATTTCGAGGTATTGTTTTCTGGGAGGGTCGTACAACAGTACGGACTTGGCACGGATTACGAGGCAGAAGTTTGGGACTATTTTTAGTGTGTTGTAAGTGGATTTCTCTTGCTGGAAATTGTGATTTTGCTGCTGATATGTATTTTCCTGAAGCTGAATAATAAGATCTCTCTCTCTCATTGGGTTTCCCCACATTGGGGTTTTCCCTGCCATTTGCCTAAATTTCTGAGTTATTCATGGGTGATTGAATGTTGTTCATTGTGTTTATTCCGCTGCATAATTACTTAGCAATGTGTATTTATGCTTATGGTAATTTATGAATGTGGGTTTTAGACATTTCATAGTTCATGCAAGACAGTTATCTATAGGTTGCTAAGTGTATGACAAAATATTAGCTTGCTGATTTTTGTCATTAAAATTTCTACATGGTATCAGAGCTTGGTCTCTGAGTGACAGTGAGCAGTGAGTTTTTTGGGCAAGTTTGAAGGGGGTAAATTTGTGATTGTTTTCTTTGAGTTGTGACATGGAATATGGCTGCATGTATTAGATTTGAGGATCGGTTGGATGGCATTTCCAACTATTTGTAGTGGAAGGTCCGGATGTCAGTTGTTCTCAAGGAGAACAAGATTTGGAACTATGTTAGTTATGTTGTTGTGGTTCCCACAACAGATCCTATTGCTTTGGATTTGCATGAGGTCAAGGAGGCCAAGGCTTAGAGGATTATTCTGGATGGCGTGAAGGATCACCTTATCCCACACTTGGCTGAGAAAAAGACATCCAAGGAGATGTGGGATGCACTTAAGAACTTATTTGAGGCGAAGAATGAGAATCAAAATATGGCCTTGAAGCCTACGTTGCATGATACCAAGATGGGTAAGGAGGAGAGTGTTTCTTCTTATCTTACCCGGGTAGCTCAAGTGAAAGATGAGTTGGCTGCAATTGGAGAGGTCCTATTGGATTCAGAGTTGGTGAGGATAGCCTTGAAAGGTTTCACCAAAGAATGGAAAGTCTTCGTGAAGTGTGTGGTGGGTCGTGAGCATCTTCCAGATTGGAGCAGACTGTGGGACGATTTCACTCAGGAGGAGATCCAGGAAGGATCTCAGAGCAATGGACAAAAGACAGATGGTGTTGATGAGAATGTTTCTCTTGCTGCAAAGAGCAAGAAGAAAGGAAGTTTCGGTAGAGACTTGAGTAAAGTCAGATGTTATTTTTGTAACCAATTGGGGCACCTTGCTTCTCATTGTCCTGAGAGGAAGAAGAAGAAGAAGGAACCAGAGGGGCCTGAGACAGCTGCTACAATAGCCATGGAGGACTTTGCTTCCAAGTACGATAGGGAATTTTCTTTGGTTACCCTAGTTTCCAGTGTCGGTAGCAGAGGATTTGGAGGTGATATTAGATGGATTGTGGATAGTGGAGCCTCTTGCCACATGACGAGAATCTGGCGAATATTCTTAATTATCATAGAGACAGGTCCTAACTGACAGGTGGTAAATGAAGGTGGTATGGTGTGAGTTGTACGTGGAGTTGGAAGGGTTAGATTTTGACTCGAGTATGGAGGATTCCTAGAGCTTGATGGAGTTCTCTTTGTTCCAGGGTTGAGGGTTAACTTGCTCTCAGTCTCAACCTTGGAGGATGTAGGATATTGTATATTGTTCAAGAGGGAACATGTCTTTATCTACAGGGAGGGAGTGGACCCGGTGGAACTACAGCCGATCGGTGATTGGGTGGACAGGTTGTATATGTTGTGAGGACAACCTTCAGGGTATGGTTCAACGTTGAATGAGGAGCATGAGGAGGCTTTTGAGACTGCGGTGGGCCCAAAGATCCAGTCTTGCATTCCGAGAGAAGAGAGCTAGTCTCTTCTGAGCATCGGCAGGAGACTCAGCTGGTGTGGTCGAACCAATGCTCAAGGTGGAGTGGATTCTCCAAGGAGCTCAGGGTTTCGAATAGCTGTAAGGAGAAGATCTTCTAGTTCGAGTATTGTGCAGGTGTTGAGGATGGCTCCAGGTTCAGAGGGAGCTCCTACTGAGCACAGTGTGATGGGACCAGATGATGGAGATGGCAGCGAGTACATCCCTCACTAAGAGGGAGTGTTAGCTTTTTAGCTCGGGAGGTACTCTACATGTTTTGTCTTGTATGCAAATGTTACCTTATGTTGACACTACTAGGCACTTAACTTTGTAATGGGTTTTTATAAAGTTGTAAAGTGGTTCTTTTATTAAAGTGACTTTTTTAATAAAGTGTACCTTCTAATTTTAAAGTGACTTTATTTCATAAAGTGCACTTATGTAATAAAGTGTGATGTACTTTAATATTTTAAGTGATTCATTTTGGAGGGAATGAATCATGGCCCTTGATCTTTCAAAGGCAAGATTAGATCTTGGCCTTTGGATTTAGGGTTGGGAAAGGTGAAAAGACACTTTGGAGGGAAAATGTCATTTTCAGATTTATAAAAGAATGCATTGGGTAGTGTGCAAGACACAAGAGAAGGAGATTGAGAGAGAATTTTCGAGTAGGCTTGAGAGAGAAAAATTGGGGCAGCAAAGAGGACACATTTCCCAAGAGAAAGTGGGCACAAATCCCAAGGGAACATCTCTGTTTTAGTGCTGAGTTATTTTTTTGCTGTTGGAGGTCGTACTATACGGATCCGTACAACAAGGGAAAGAGGGTACATAAATTGAGGTAGTTTTGGCACGGTTTTCGAGGCTGTGTTGAGGGTTTTACTTGTTGCTAGGCCATACAGAATAGTTCGTACAACTCACTATGTGCACGGATTTTGAGGTACAGTTTTTTGGGAGGGTCGTACAACAATACGTACTTGGCATAGATTACGAGGCAGAATTTTGGCACTATTTTTAGTGTGTTGTAAGTGGATTTATCTTGTTGGAAATTGTGATTTTGTTGTTGATATCTATATTCCTGAAGCTGAATAATAAGATCTCTCTCTCTCTCTCATTGGGTTTCCCCACATTGGGGTTTTCCCTGGCATTTGTCTAAATTTCTGAGTTATTCTTGAGTGATTGAATGTTGTTCATTGTGTTTATTCCGCCGCATAATTACTAAGCAATGTGTATTTCTGCTTATGGTAATTTTTGAATGTGGGTTTTAGACATTTCAGAGTTCATGCAAGACAATTATCTCTAGGTTGCTAAGTGTATGACAGAATATTAGTTTGTTGATTTTTGTCATTAAAATTTCTACATATTCATAATGCTTTCTTTCAAAATTTCAATATTTTTTTGGAATCATGGTTTGAAATCTTTAAAATATAATTTTTTCATTAACATTTAAATATTTTATGTATTTTTTAGTAAACCAAGCCATTGCAATCAGATTGGTCTGAGTCAATTTGAGTTCGAGTATCTAGATGCCTCATGATGATCATCTCATGAGATACATTTATTTTTGTTTTGATGTTATTTTGTATTATCTTATCAAAAATTATGATTCAGGACAAATATCATATTTCAGTATCGATGTTTGATGGACCATTTGACATCTTATACATCTTATATTGCATTTTTATTTTCATATTTATGTGACAATGTGTTTGTTTGATTTTGATGTTGCTTTAAAAGTTGAAAAATTGAAAAAAAATGATTATTTTTGTAATTTTAAAAGTTTCCCAATAATTTCAATTTTGGACCCCTGACAATAAATTCCCAATAATAATAAGTGCAACATTGGCCTCTCTTGAGAGGGCATCATGAACATTCATGAGACTTCTTTTCTTACCACGATTCCTCATCTTCCCAATGAGGGCTAGGTTTTAGTTCTCCTCCACTTTGACTGAAGTAGTCTCTAGCTGAAGTAGTCTCTAGTCTGGTCCCCCCCTAGATGAAGTCATCTCAAAGCTTATAAAAGGCAGGAAGCTTCTCCAACCATAGACACGTGGACAAAGACATCACGGAATGAATGGAACCAATTTAGTGCTATGGGCATCAACTCCTCATCCTCCATCTTCATCCCAACAGCAGCAAGTTGATCTCTCAACTTAGTGGTCTTCATCAGGTCACTAGCAATTGTATATGAGTCACTAATGTGAGTACTAGTGAGCTTGATCTTCGGTAGCATCTTATGGTTGATATTCTCACTCTGGTATAGATTGATCAAGGCATTAGCCAATTTCTTCTCCTTGATGTGGGGATTAGATGGTCCTTCAGTGAATTTGGAATGATTCGTTTCGCCCTACCTGCATTCTTGTTATGCTCAACCAAGTTCTTGGGATATGTGGGAGTTATATGGGTTGCTTTATCAAAACCCCATAGATCAACCTCCTCCAGTAGCATATGTAGTTTGTACTTCCAAGGTGTAAAGTTGGAACTTGGAAGTGCCTCCTAACCTGTCACACTCTCCAAGACCGAGAGCAGTCATTCCTACAACTCCTGGAACACAACTATACCAAACGCTCTGCAGGAAAACAAATCAGATCAGCAACCTACCATAGGTGCAAATTGCCTCTCTTAGGCACACAACAAAACTCAAATCATTAGAAAATTCAGGGCATCTCAACGTACACGGTACAACCTATCATAGGTTCAGACCTCTTAAGTAGACGTTTGGGCATCAGCCCTGCTGAAACCCTTTAACAGTGCCCTCTCACAGTGCATTAATCTCTCCATACATGGAGTCTTGGAAAATTTCAGTGAACATTCTCTGATACCATGTTAATTTTCAGACCATGGTAAGAAGATTCTGCACTTAAACAAAAAACCTAAACATTATAAAAACATGAAAACCTCCAATCAAAACCGCAACTTCTGAATATCTGAGTGTGTATGTTTTCACAGTTTGTCATCATTGTTGTGGAGCTTTCTGGAAATATACTGTGCAAATATTTTTGAAACGTCCAACGTTTTGAGTGGACACTCCCTGATGATGGGTGGAGTGCCCACTTGAAACGTTGGACATTTCAAAAATATTTGCACAGTTTACTTCCAGAAAGCTCTACAACAACTTCTGAATATGTTAATATACAAAGTTCAAACACATACTGCTGAAAATATGAACAACAAATACACAGATCTGAACTCTCGATCACATCTATCTTCTAGTGAAATAAAAAGAAAATGAAATACACTACAATAGCTTAAAACACAACTTGCTATCCAATAGAGGCGTGTGCCCTACAACTCCTTTATGGACTAGGAGAAACTAGGATTGCAATCAATGTTTTCCATCCTCGTGGACCACTCTAGGCTAGGAGTAGAACCCTAACCCTAAAACTGCCTAGAAGAGAACTCCACCCACCAGGAGAGACCGATCTGCATGCAAGCATGCACCTATCTAAAACTGGAAGTTTTCCTAGCTCATGTACTTTAGCTAAAAAACAGAACTATCACTAAAGATAGTGCCAACTTCCAAGCTAATTCTGGAAAAGCAAACTCAAAAGTAGACAGGCATCTATTCTAAAAACTGAAATGCTAAATCTGGAACAGCAGCTAATACTGGAAGTGTTGAGGTTGGCATGCATGTACCCTCTCTATCTCTCTCTACATAACTGCAGCGCTGCACCCAAGAGTCTTTAGTGGTGTGCCATCACTCTCCTCAGCCATGCCCTTATCATGAATGCACAAGTTTGTTGAACAGGAACCAAGGCAACAGTTGAAGCATGCCAACACTGAGAGAATACTATCCGAGCAACCAATGTAAAAATTCTAACAGGAGGTTCCATACCAACTGCACTTCAGAAAGAAATGACAGATATTGAAGCCTTCCACAAGATCAGCAGAAGATAGTGCAAGTTAATGGATGGCTAAAGCTTCTGAACCAACAGTTTAGCACATGTCCGCTCTACTGTAGAATTCCATGGTGCTTATCTGCGAGCTGTTGGAGAAGATAATTTAAGCTTATCAGGCTCCTGCCTTTTTGAATTTAAAGTTTAAAAATCCTTCTTAATTTTGGCTAAGTATAGCTATGTCATATGGCTAGACTATCCAAGTCTGTGCCGTGCGTCTAAAAAAGGGAAATACTGTTAGGACTCTGAATCAGCATGTTGTTCTGGACTATTTGTGCTATTTTGAACCTCTCTTGCTAGCTGTATCACTTTTTGGTTCCAAAAGTAAAAAATGACCACATCCATAAGTATTATTGTAGCATACCTGTATATAATTTGAAATAGCGAAATGCTGATGGCATGTTGTGCATTATTTTAATTAACCTTTGAAGTAGAGCTTACATAAAAGAATCAAGAAAACACCAAAGCTAGGGAAGACATAAGAATGAACAACAACAATATATGAAAAATTGCAGCCAAAATTAGTATGCTTATTTTCAATCTTGACATTGAATATTTATCTATAGGATCTGGTGCTACAACAAACTTCATCTTTAGAGCCCTCAGTTTCCTCTCCATCTAGATGATTGAAGCCTAGTACTGACTGAAATCTTACATTTTTTTCATTTTCAGATCTAAAAAGCTTTAGGAAAAAAAAGTCAAACATTTATCAAGATCAAAATCAGCTCAAAATGCTTATCAAGAAAAACAGTGTAGCCAATTTTGTACATAAAATCATCTCAGAAAAAGTTTCTTGTGACTATTGGAATTTGGGAATGATAGATGATTTCAGAGACCCAAACACACTTTTACTCAGTCATAACTAAATAACTAACTCTTAAAGTACTTCACTAATGTTTGTGGGCAAAGGGAACAAAAAATTAACTTATATGCTTTATGACCTCGTTGCTTGTGCCTGCGAGTATACAAGGTAAATATATCTGATCTGAAACAGTTGATCAAATTTTTTCCCTGCAGGTCAGTGTGATGAGTACAACTGATATTCTGGCAACCGTTCACGGAGCTCAGCTAGCAGACATGATCTTCATGGAAAAGGAGAGTAGTGTGATGGAAATGTTTCCAAAAGGATGGTTAGAATTTGCAGGAAATGGACAAAATGTATTTCAATGGCTTGCAAGTTGGTCAGGAATAAAGCATGAGGGCACGTGGCGAGACAATGAGGGACCTGAATGCCCAAACCCTGAGAAAGGAATTTTGCATTGCTTCGATTTTCATAAAGATGGGCAAGTTGGCCACAATGAGACTTATTTGGCAGGTTGGACAGCAGATGTGCTTCAGAAGTTCCAAAACAGGACTACGCATTTGACTACTGATAACTTGGGCAAGGATGTTGTACCTCTTCAATGTCCTTGTGATCATGTTAATGATGTTTAACTATTGTTCAATTCAAACCTTACTATGCCATCTGCATTTTTGGAGGTAGGTGTTTCAGTTACTAGCCGACTTTTAGTTATGGTTTCAAAAGCCATTTTCAAAAAGGCAGACAAATGTTAGCTCAAGGCCTCTTCCATAAAATAAGCCGAAACCTCCCGATTGTATGCAGCTGCAGGTAATCTCTAAAACCCTGAGGTGACTTCTAATGTGAGCCACATCATGCTCATAGATCCTTGATTTGGGCAGCACCTTTCCAATTCGAGCGCATTGTAATATTATCCAGCCAAATAATAGATCATAGGATCTAATTTGACAGAATAATCATTTTAATAACAAGAAAAACAATTTTAAGGGATAAACTGAGTATTGGACTTTTGATAGGATTGAAGCAGTTTTCAATATTGCATGGCAATTAATCAGAAACACATGTTTGTGAATTCCTCTTTTTGGATGTTTATGCACTTCTCATCTTGTGGTGACATCATATAAATTGTTAAAACCTGGAGTTTGTCAACATTTTAATTCAACGGAAAATTTTCCTACCCGTCCTCTAGCTTAATGGAATGCCAATATAGGTAACGGTGGCCAGAATACCTGCTTTGACAATCTGCATCTCCGCTGCAATAAAGTTATTTTGTTCTTATCATAGCAAAAGCAGATACATGTTGCAATGCCTGTGTTATAACATTGAAAGGTCATCCAGGATTACGGCATTAAGATGGCGTTTATCTGAGATGAAATACTTTGAGAAAATTCAAACCAGTCTACTAAGATTCAGTTTTCAGGCATTTGTAAATTATGCTGACATCCGTTGATGAATTTATAGTGGTATAATTATGGTGAAATTTTAAAGAACGATTTAACAATGTTCATTGATATAAAATTTATATTGTGTTTTTTATAGAAAAAGGTGGCATCAGAACCAGTCTAAAATTACTTCCACCAATACCATCTCTAATAGTTGATGATCAGGTTCAGCACTTGCGTTATGTGCACGCTACCATTGGAAGGCATCAGCGTCAAAGTGTCCTCGTGGTTTTAGTTGTGCAAAATACAACTTTCCACATCTCCAGAGTTGGTGCATATTCATACAACAATCAGGAAAATTTGAGAGACTAAGAGAAGTGTCTTCGCAGATGAGTCTCCCTTCATGGTTGATGGCCGGTGTAACAACAATAACATTTTTCCATATGACACCGCTAGGTTAACAACATCATCATTGATTATTAATGTGTCCATTATCACGGTAATATTCTGCTATAGCACGGCTAGAATCTGGTGCCAGAAATTTAAGCGCAGGGGATCCAAAGTTTTGGCTGCTCTGGCAATTAAGTATATGAAATGATATGTTTCCAAGAGCATTTGAACCAATCGTGCAACCTTCGAGAGTATTTGTCAAAGTTTTACATAGATGCAACACAATTTTCCTCTATCCGCTTTTTCTTTTGAATTTGATTGCTTTTGGTTCAATATCATAGCAACAGCTATACCAGTTTTTACAGTTTGTTGGTCCTTTTTAATGCTTGAAACTGGAAGGGTTTCAAAGTACCTAGAGAATGTAAACTGTCATTTTATATAGTCTCTGCACTTCAGGTTAGGGTTTGCTTACCTTGGGGGAATCCTTATGCAACCTGGAAATGAAGTATAATCCCTAGGGACGGAAGAACACTGTCAAACTGCGAAAAACACTCACTGTAATATAAAAAAATCAGAAATCAGACCTGTAATCTGCAATAAAATGGACCATACAAGTAGCAATAATGCAGATTTGCTCCTGGCTATGAATTCCTGCTTTGGGAACTGTGTAAATACGTTGTTAGAACACGAAAAAACTGCCCTTAGAATTGCAGATCTGTATGTGAAAATACATTTAAAAATAAATAATTTTTATTTATTTTAAACAATAACATTTTTTAATAGAAGTTAAGGACTTATTTCCCCAAATCTCTCAATTCCACTAATAAAATCAATTCTTATATATTGAAATTGAGCTTGCTTCAAAAATGATCACCATCAATAATAATGGAGCTAACAATTTCACGTTTACTCCATGAGGATGCATAATCCAATGGGGGAGAATATACTATAATAAACCAATTCTTCCTAAGATAAACTTCCTTCAATCCATGAGCATTATTTTTAAAATAATAAATAAATAGACAACTTCATAAAAGTCTTCTGATTTCACGTGCTTCAATCTTAGGATAATAATGTCGTGTGTAAAAGTCTTCTGATTTCAAGTGCTTCAATCTTAGGATAATAATGTCATGTGTAAAGGGAAAAGTCTACCAAAGATATCCTCCAACCAAAAATAACTTCCAACTTCCTCTATAAGAATAGAGGACAAAATAACACTTTAGTCTCCAAACATATCTTCTTCAACCACTTGGAACAGTAAGCATGAATATAGCATGTACAGATAAGGAAAACCTACAAAAATCTTCTTAACCTTTTCTTCTAAGCCTTAAATAATATTTGTATATCAATCAAATAACCTTTTCTAATATGTTGCAAATTAATCTTCAACCACTTGGAACAGTAAGCATGAATATAGCATGTACAGATAAGGAAAACCTACAAAAATCTTCTTAACCTTTTCTTCTAAGCCTTAAATAATATGTCTATATTAATCAAATAACCTTTTCTAATATGTTGCAAATTAATCTTGGAAGAATGAAAGAACCAAAATAGAAAGTGTATGCAAACTCATTTCCAACCAACTCATGGCAATTAGTCAAGAAGTGGGTCTCATGAAGAATCTCCTAGAATGCTCCAAAATGATCTGGACCTCATAAATTTGACCTGAATCAAACTTCTTGGAATGGAATGGAATTTTCCCTGCATGCTATATGCAACATTAGATCTCCAAAAATAGTGCCAAATCTTAAAAAAACTCATTTATAAAAATAGACAAAAATTTGATAGTGTCTATTTGCCATCAAATTTCACTCCATATTGTGTACTACGCTGGGACTTGAAATGTAATATCTTTGAAAACTGAAAATTTCTATTTTCACAGCTTGAGTTTGACCAACATTGACCAGGGCCTAAAACATGTTGATATTTCATAAAACATAATGCCAAGCTCATATCTCCAATGGGTATCCAAATCCACTTTTAGATTTCAAGAAAGATAAAATTTATAAAAGTATAAATTTTTCAAGATAGTAGATGTAAAAAAGTACACATTTAAGGAACTAAATACCCGGTCTCCAAAATTGTCATCTTTTGCTAAAATAAGATCAAGTTTCTAAAAACAAAAACTACTAAAAAGCATAATCAAGAATATGGAAGTGCCCCCATATCACTATTCTCATCCACCCTGCATCCACCAAAATCTAATGTTGATAACCTAATGTATAGGGAAAGACAATTAAAAATAGATCTGAGAGCCTAAACTAGAAACTTGTAAAAAGTAGATCTCTAGAACCCTATATTGGAAGCCTGCTAAAAATATATCTCTTCGACCCTGAGCTAGAAACATACTAAAAATAGCACACGTGTTGTCCCCTTGGAATATTGATCTCT
Source organism: Picea engelmannii (assembly GCA_009831015.1). Classification (NCBI taxonomy): domain Eukaryota; kingdom Viridiplantae; phylum Streptophyta; class Pinopsida; order Pinales; family Pinaceae; genus Picea; species Picea engelmannii. The sequence goes on along the minus strand of ML779645.1, from coordinate 420,647 downwards.
AAATAATTGCTAAAACTCATACATTGCAATTATGGAAGAAGGTTGAGATGGAATAAAGCTTTGAAACAAGGTACTATATGACCAAGGTACTCATGAACTTTCAATTCTAAATGGTGAACTATGTAATGTCCATCTTGTTAAAATATTCGATGTGCTCGTTTTACTATAGACAATATCACTATTGTCACCCAACCATAGGCATGCAGTCACTCCCGAGCACCTTAACCTTTACTAGATAGAATGATTCTGGAAAGCCACACTAGAACCAATAGATAAACCCTAGTTGCGATAATAGCACGAGATGGAACCAGAAAACACCATCCAACTGCAACAACAACACAAGACAAGGAGAGTGCACCTTCTCCAAGGGTAGTACACAAGAGAGAGAGTCTTCACAACCACAAAACAAGAGCAATACTCAACTATAGCAGTTGCAGTTGCACTTCTTAGGCTACCACTAAGAATACCACCAAGAATATCAGAATACCACCAAGAATGTCACCAAGAATACCACCAAGAGATACCAGAAGGTAGGGTGCATATCTTAGGCTAGCTAGCACTAGAGAGAGAGACCAAGAATCACCCCAGAAGATGCACCTTCCTTTCTTGCAGCTGCAACTCCAAACTTGTGCTATATCTTTCTGAGAGAGTGAGTGAAGTGCGTACAAAATGAGCTCAAAAGCCTCTTATTTATAGTCCTTCTTGTCACCTGTCTAGGCCAACTTCTCTTTTTGGACGATAATACTTTAATATTATTTATTTTATTGAGACGACTAGCCTTCTAGGGTTCTCACACATCTGTTTAGGGTTTCTCTTGCTTCTGGAATATTCTATTCTAGTCAAAGGTTACATATGGAGGTCAATACCTCCTGCAACTATAATATCAATACTCCCTCCTAGCTAGGGAGGTATTAATTGTAATGGTCTCAAACACATTCATCCATTTCACATGGTATGGGCAAGGCTCACATAGTTTTGCAGACCATTATACAGGTAGCATCATCATAGCCACACAGACTATCTCATGATCACACATATCAAGTCACAAGCATCATCATCACTACCAGTAGCATCCAGTAGCATCCTGGCATCAAAATATATCACCGTTTGCATCATCTCTCGAGGCCATACTCCATTTGAGTAATCGGGCATGATGTTGAATAAGTCATGTGCTAGACTTCGCGCACTCAACAGAGTGTCTCGCATAAGTCACTCACTCAACAGACGGATATAGGGACCATTCTTCCTATCTTGGTCACTTCTTATGACACAAGAAGAATGATTGTCCCAACAAATGTTGAAAGCCACACCATGGGCTACAAGGACCATTCTTCCCACTCTGGTCACTACTATGAACTCAGGAAGAATGACCATCCTGGACCATTTTCCCCCCTCTGGCCACTACTATGAACTCAGGGAAAATTTATGTCATGTACCAATCTCCCCACTCTGGTCACTACTGTGAACTCGGGGAGACGAACCATTCTACTTGTTTGAGAAAATCCTCCGGAGAATAGTTTTCCTCGACCATTCTACCTATCCGGACAATGCCTGGGAGAATAGTTGTCCATGGTACATCGACAATCTGTTATGTCTGGACCATTCTCCACCTGAAGAGTGTTTGTCCACCAACACATTGACTATCCATGATGCCATATATCATCACTCCCTCCCAACCGAGGAAGTCATATCCTCCCTTTCAACCAAGGGAGGGTATCTCCACAAGTCCCAGCTTGTCCCTCAAGAATGAAAGATTTATCTTGGACAAAGGTTTTGTCAAAATATCAGTTGTTTGCTCATTGGTGGAGATGTACTAGAGAATCACTTCTCCCTTCTAGACTTTATCATGGAGAAAATAGTACTTGATCTCAATGTGCTTCGACATATTATGGAACATGGGGTTCTCTAAAATCTTCACACAACTCTGATTATCACAATATATCACGGTCGAATCCAACACCTGATCAAATAGTTCAAAAATCAACTTACAGAGCCATACTACTTTTGTACAAGCATCACAAGCTGCAATATACTCTTCTTTTGCAGTGTTGAGTTCAACATACTTTTGTTTCCTTCTAGCCCATGATATCATAGCAGAACCCAAACTAAAACATATACCAGAAGTACTATTTATGTCATCTGCACTCCCTACCCAATCTGAATCAATAAATCCATGTAACTATAAGTCACTGTTTGAGGCATATCTCAAACCATAATTTAGTGTCCCATGAAGATATCTCAAAATGTTCTTTGCAGTTATCCAATGATCATGTCTAGGTTCCACCTGGAACTGGCTCAACGTGTTCACAACAAAGAAAATGTTCGACCAAGTATTAACCAAATAGATCAATAAGCCAATCAAATACCGGTACAGGGACGAGTCTACTAGATCAGAATCAGAGTCTCTCAGCTTCTTCAGATCTGTCACCATGGGAGTTTCCATGGATTTGCAATCCATCGTCCCAAACTTCTGAAGAATGTTTACAACATACTTCCCTTTCCCGAGGAAGATTTCACCACGCTTCTGTCATACTTCTAGTCCCAAATAATAATGAATGAGACCAAGATCCTTCATATCGAATCCAGAGGCTAACTCCCTCTTACATTGAATAATGAGAGGTTATGCACCTGTCATAAACAAATCATCAACATATAGTAGCAGGATCACAGGTGCATCATTTACAACCTTGTAATAAAGGTTTGGATCAACATAGCTCTTGGAAAATCCAAGCCTCATCAAGTAACTGTCAATTCATGCATACCAAGCTCTTGGATCCTGGTTGAGTCCATACCATGCCTTCTTTAATCTGCATACATGGGTTTCTCTCGAGTGTACCTCAAAACCTAGAGGTTGCTCTATCCTACTTCTTCCTCAATTACTCCATTGAGAAAAGTGGTCTTTACATCCATCTGATGTAAACTCCAACCCATGGTTTGTGCAAGAGATACGATTGCTCTAATAGAGGTGTATCTAGAAACTGGAGCAAACAACTCATCATAGTCTTCTCCCTCCTGCTGGGAGAACCCTCTAGCCACAAATCTTGCCTTATATTTATCGATATTCCCATCTGTTGCATGCTTTATCTTGTAAACCCATTTTGAAGTAACTACAAACTTTCCTTCAGGTCTAGACACAATTTCTCATACATCATTTTTCATGATGGATTGATATTCTTCCATCATAGCTTCCTTCCATTCTTTCTTCTTGACTACTTCTTCAAAGGTGGAAGGTTTTGCATTGAGATGTTCTGGAGAACATGTAATTTCTTCCTTGGGACCTTCGTGTTCTTCTTCATCGTTGGGATCCATGGAATCTTCTATTGATTTCTTGAAGCCAATCTTTTCATCAAAAGCCACATCTCTGTTGATTTCAACCTTCTGTCGACCTGGAGCATATATTTTGTAATATTTTGATGACTCACTATATCCAACGAATATGCCCTTCTTTCCTGAAGGTTCCAACTTCTTTCTTTTGTCCTTGGGAACATGAATATAGACAAGACAACCATATATCCTCAAGTGTTCAACACTTGGCTACTTTCCGGAGAAAGCTTCTTTTGGAGTCATATTCTTCAATATACGATGAGGACTTCTATTCTTAACATATACGACTGTCATAGTTGCTTCTCCCCATAGAAACATGGATAGATTTTGGTCATTCATCATTGTCTTAATAGATTATTCAATGGATTGATTCTTTCTTTCTGCCACACTATTTTGTTGCGGATTATGTGGGACAATTAGCTCCCTCCTAATCCCGATCTCTCTGTAGAATGTCTTGAAATCATCTGAGGTGTACTCTCCCACTTAGTGAGCAGGTTGACATTGGTCTACGCACATATGAGTGAATAATGTCCAATTTTTTTTTTTCTTTAGATGCTTTCTTTAGAATTGGTACTTGGTGAGATCACTTGCCTCACTTCTTGATGGAGTCATATGCTCCATGCTTGCAACTGTCACTCTAGCTCCTTCTCAGAGCTATCTCTTGTGACCTACCCGGAACAAGAACAACAAGAGAAAAAATATTTCCAATAGTATTTTCATAAGAACGTATCTATGGTAACAAGGATGGTAGTCATCATATGATTACCAAGGTGACATGCCTAGTAGAAAAACAAGAAATATCTCCTAGAGGAGATGTTAGTTCATTTTGTAAACAAGTGCAATAAGCATCTATATCAATAGCACTTGCATGCAACCAAGTATACCTAGCAGTAATAGAACCTTTAAAATATTGTTGTCACAACTATAGTGTTTACTTGTATTGTAGCAACTATCAAACTTGATATGTGCAAATTGAAACTTAACAATTCGATCAATCAAACCTGGAACCTGGAGCCTCAACTGCTAGGGAGAGTACGCTTGTTCCTCTGAATGTATTGAATCCAAGATCACTGCTTGGACAAGGTCTCTTGTACATCCCCTGCAAACACACTCATGCTTTTTTGGATGATATAAATTGAAAAGCATATACAAATGCATACCTTTGAAATTTGTAGCATCGTTCATCTTGTCCTCTAATCTGAAACTAGACACCATCTTGACAAGAGGAGGTTAGAAACTGAATAAAAAAGATTCAAGGATTAGAACAAGCTAGAAACCCTGAAATTCCAACTTTGACCACAAAAATCAATTTTGAGCAAAATTCAAGCTTTGACTTTGACTTTGACCAGTCAACCTTTGACTTTGACTATAATGTTCCTAAGTGGATTTTCTTGAAACATTTGAAGTTTTGTATTTTCTACTTGTGATATTTTATCAAATACTTTGTTGTATCTGCCTTCTCAAGTGTGCTATGATGGTTTTATAGAGTTTTACATCACATAAATGATAGGAATATAACAAACAACAGATACACAACAAAATGCAATAGAAGTAACACAAGAAATAGCCACAAATACCTCAAATATGTATTTTATTTAAGTATATAGTTGATCTCAATACAAGAGATGGACAGATCTAGAGTAGAGATGGAAGAATAATATGGAATGGCTGAATACAGCTTTAAGCTTCAGTAATAAAGAGAGATATAGCCTTCTATAGGCCTCCAATAGCTACATACAAAAGATCTATTGAACCAATAATGTTTCCTTCATACAAACTGGTGAAAACTAAGGAGAGTTGAGCCCTTCTCTGGATGAGAACTCCAAGAAATTCGACCACATTGAATCTGGCCTCCGAATTATGAGAAATGGTTATGAATGTGTGGATATGATGAATACTGACTCATGTGAGAATAAACCCCAACGGTGGATGATGAATCTGACTCCAAACCACAAGATCTCTCATCCAAAATACGCCCTCCTTTAGTGATTTTGCCCAAGTACAATAATAAATAAATATGGAGAGAAAACTCTTCCAAGACTAATGAGAAAGGGCACCCTAGTGATGACAAATACCTCTAAAGTGAGATCTCCTCCAGATCCAATGTCCTCAGTCTCCAATGAGCTCTTCTTCCCTAGACAATGTGCCCCTATTCTGCAGAGAAAACCCCAAATTGCACCTTGCTTCCTCAACTTGCTTCTGAAATTGATCCGAAACTGAAGTAGAATGGTGAGGGAGGAATCTTTCACCTCCTTGGCCAAGCTTATACCAGGAACAAAGGGATCTTTCACCTCCTTCCTGATCTCTAGGGTTTATTCAGTCAAAACCCTCAAAACCCCCAAGTACCATGGGCTCTCCAGCTAAGAAGCCATACATCAAAATATCAATCAACATAATGAGATAATAGAAGCCCCTATCTCTCTTTTATACCCTTGTTTACCTTTTCTCTCTGAGTGATTTTTTAATTCACTTTTAATGTTTCTTCATAAAATCACTTTATTAATTAATTAACCTTTTTTCCTCTAAAAATTGATTAATTTTCCCTTATGGCTTCTCCAGCCATTCAAATTCACTTTTGATCATCTTATCCTTTAGAGATTTTCCTCACAATTCCAATGAGCTATCACAATACATTGCTTCTTCACATATTATGCCCAAAATGACATCCTTAGTGAATTTAATTAAAATATGCTCAATAATAACTCAAAATTACGAAAATCATCGGAATGCAATGAAACCAAGGACACGTTGTGCGTAATGTATCATTATGATGAAATATGATGAATAATGTGAGTTGGCCCCCATAAAACTCCTCAATACCTCTTGATATCACTATCACCCCCAACTAGCTACTTTGACAGGAATCTCAATTTGTAACATAAGTGAATCCAAAAATGGGGACATTATAGTCCACCCTACTCGAATATTTCTTGTCCTCAAGCAATAACTGAATCAAACTGTGTATGATCCTAGGGAACCATATCCACCTGTGTGACATGAAATACTCTCCCCTCAAAACATGGTCCCACAAAGTGCTCGCCACGCAGGCCCCCAGAATGCTCCTAATGAGTACAATGATCATTTGTGGTAGATCCTTAGTCAACTCCTTAGGTAACCGTTCTGCTTGGATCTCAACTCCATCAACTACTAGACTACCAAACACTCTAATCCCTGGATCCCAAATCAAGATGTGAACTGTAGTGCCCTGTAAAGTATATTCCTATGAGACTTCATGATCTAGGTGGATATCGGTGGCCACCCACCTTTTTCGACCGGCTCAAAACAATTTTCTGGCAATTTTGGCAATTTACTATTTTTAGCAGGTTTTAACTTTCGGGGCCATTTTGAGGGCCTAAATTAAGGTTTTTCGAGATAGAGGTTCTCAATGATAGCCAAAGGCATGATTGAGCCCCCAAAATGAATCTCCTCTATGATACCTTTCCAACGAGCCATCATACGCCTAAAACGGAGATCGTATCCAAAAGTTACGACCCCAGGAAGTTGATGTACTAACTTACCCAAATGGGGCCCACATGACTTTTGGCGCTTCATCTCCTAGGGTTAGGTTTTTGGATGTCTAGGGTTTTTGGCATTCCTGTTTATTGTAAAAAGGCCTTCAAAGCCTCATTGTAATCATCT
>ML779645.1:385749-413634 GCA_009831015.1 Picea engelmannii | reverse complement strand
TTTATGGTTGCATCTCTGATATATTTCTGTTATATTATTGAATATCTGCGATATCTCTGTGCATTTATTTATTATATCTCCGATCTCATTTCGTGCCGAAAATAATCCGAATCACTTCAACACCATGAGTCTCTCAAAGACCCCCAACCAATGGAATAAGTAAATACAATATCCATCCATCAAGGAGTCTCTCACCTAAACCAATCTCCCAACTACCACCTCCAATAGAATAGAAATCCCCTGCTAACCAAGAAGATGATCTACTAGTATACCTGATCCTCAACCAAGGAGATCCATCCTACCGCATAACATCTTGATCTCGATTTGCTCTCAAATTCCCCCAACAATGGAAGGAACCAATCATGCAAGTCCCTAAAACTCCCATGTTCTCTAGAAGAGCACCAAACCTTGCATCACATAACTCTGAGGGGTATCTCGGTGCCTACTAAACTGTAAACCTTCAGCCGAAGTGTACTGATAGTTATGTTGTCTATAGTTATGTTGTCTTCTCCACGATCACTAAAATCAGCCTCCCTGCCAACCCACACTTCTGCCTGTGGTGTCCCGTACTCTGATAATACCCCTATGATGTCATCCCTACTATATATCTCTAGTACACTAGGGTTGAGATATGCTAGCATACTCTCCCAACTCTGCCATGAAACAAGGGTGTCTAAGGAGTCATGACCTGACTCGTGATGTTGACATACCAAGCATGCCCCCATGTGCCTCATGACATCATCCTCGAGATCCTCCTAGGAGAATCTCTATATGATATGTTTACGGGTCTTGAAATGGAAAAGAAGTCCAATCATAGGTACATTATGTATGGTCTTCAATATCTCTATCACTTCCTGTTGCGACCATACATCCTGCCAACTAACCTCATAGACCTCATCTGATATGGAAATGATCTTTAAAGACTTGGTTAAGTTTTAAGCATGTGTTCAATTACCAATTAGGAATTAAGGAAAGAAGAAGAACTTAATGAAAGATTATAGCAATCATCATAAGGAAATGCATATCAAAATATAAGCATAAAGAATAACAAACCATAACATCAAATTTTGTTAACGGAGTTCGACAAGATTGCCTATGTCTCCGGGTCTTTGTCTTAGTGGGTGAGGCTTTCTTATTTCTCTTCAATGCTTCAAAAGTACATCATAAAAGTGTCAAAAAGATTATAAACTCATCTGGATGTGTTCTTGTTGACCTCAAGAATCCAACACAACTAACGACACTAAAAAAGGTTGAGCGTAGCTCTCAGAATTGGTCTCCAAAGTTTGCTTCTTTAATGGCTTCCCTAGATAAAAATGGCTTCATGCTTCACAAACTCATCATCATTCTGCCAATCTAAGTCTCCTGGTCTATCAATATCCTCCGATTTATATAGGATTTGAGTTGGTTATCCTATCCCAACTTCCTCCCAAGATCTGACCCCAAATCAGGCTCCAGATCCCCCCAAAATGGGCAAAGTCCTCCAAACTCAGGCTGAAAATCACAAAAAAATCAAATTATATAGTTGAAAAACCCAAAATTGGAAAAATCTGGGCACAACCCCCTTTCTTCGGGACCCTGGGCATATGGAGCGCGTCATATGGCCCTGGGCTAGGCATTGGCCCTAGTTTTTATCGCTTGGTCTTCGTTGTGCTGGTCATATGCATGGCCATGTGGCCTATGACTTAAACTCCCACATGCCCCAAAACTATTGGCTTGGATCATGGTTCTTAGCCCCCAGTCGCATGGGGTTCCAAGTGGCCTTGCGTTGGCCCCCTCTGACCAAGGCTTAGCCCTAAAAACGTGCCCTATAAGCACTTCAAATACATTCTCCTCCACATGTTTAAACAAGGAACACAATAGCCTAGGTGGCTAGCACATTTGGTGTAGTCTGTTGCCCATGTAGAGGTCGGGGGTTCAAGCCCGACGGAGTCGCAACTGAATTTTTGGCCTAGCCAACATCGAAAAAATATGGGGTGCCACGTGGCATCCTCTGATTGGGCCATGTGTCACTCGATGATTGGCCCGTACGGTACAGTCAACACCCAGTCAACATGCACGATCAATTGCCACGTCACTATTGTACAACCACGTGTCATGCCATGTCAACGTTCGTACTACCAAGTCACCCTGCCATGTCAGCATCCATACTGCCCAGTCACCATACCACATCAACATCCATACAACCACATGTCATCCTTACTGCCACATGTAAGCTTGTCATTAGGTCACGCCACACACAGAATGCCACATGTCACTTCTGTACAGTACCACGTGTCATTTCCGTACTGGTTCAACTCGGCTTGAAAATGCCAAAACTGGGTGACACATGTCACCTCCTCATGTTTCCATGTGTCCCTACTGAAATCATCTTGATGTCACATGTCATACTACTGACGTCAACGGTACGACCTATTGACTTTTACTAGTTTGACTTTTTGCTTGTTTGGGAAATCGATCAAAACGCGATATCTTTCACATACGATGTCCATTTGCAGAAAAAATTATATGGCCGAAATCAACGCGACGAGCCCGACGCAATGGAGTTGGTTTCATCATATTCTGAGAAATTTTATTTTTAGGCCTTCCTGAATCCATTTTGGATCATCATCGGAAGCATCTGTCCTACTTTGCTCCCCGTCCTCATCCCATTGAGACTCTGAACCTATATCCACCTCTGGAATACCCCCGGTCCCACAACTAAGGATGATCTCCATCACACCCAAGGAATCATATGATTGTCTTGGGTGAACCTCCCTTATCCTGTTGCATATAATGACGTATCCCCTGTCAGGAGATCTCTGCCTAACAACTCTCCATGTCCCATGCAATTGCATATCTTCCCCTATGTTGTTGTATATAATGAAAGTATTAGGGAAGGCTAACAAAACTAACTACAACTGGATGTAGGACTGGGGAGTGTCATATGTGTTGGTCAATCTCAAAAGCTTGACCAAAAACGCATCCACTGACACCCATGGTGAATAGTTTGTTGGAATCCTCACTAATCTCAAACCATCGGATATAAAAATAGGTAACTCCATAAATTGATGGTCAATCACACTCCCTCTATCATCACTCATATGACTGCTGCAACCGAGAAGGTGATCTTCCAGATCCATGTACTGTTGCAAGGGAGAGGATCGCTCTCCACGTAAATCTCCATGCTCCATTGAGTATGTCTCCTCCCTATACTCCAATGCATCCCCCTATATCTCATTGTACACCTATGCATGCCCCTATATACCCATGCAAGCTCTTGTTTCTTCCTGCATCATCATGTATCATGAGTGTACCACGGATTCAACCTCTGCATGGATGTCAACTAATACTAGAACCCAAATAGATGTGTCCTCATATCTTTCCTTAGCTTTGGAATCCCCATGTTTATGTGTAGGACCAATTGTCCCAGAGCTCCTCATGAATGGTGGTCCTTGTGACACATGAACATCCTCAAGTGTCTCCTGGTCACATCTCTCCATAATCATCAGTGATCCTGGGTATCCCTCACACTTCTCCATCAACTGTTACTCCTTTATCAAAGCACCGACATCCTCTAACGATGAAGCTGAATTATATATCTAACTCTGTGTTAAGATAGATGTAGTGGATCCCTGACTATCCTTCTCAAGGAGCTCCTCTAATCTAGATTCTAATTCATGAAGGGTTGTTTGTGTGCCTTTCAAGAATCCATGTGTTCTTACCAATTCATGAGTGAGTCAGTCCACCTCAATCTCCTTCTCCTTCAATGCCCTATGATACATCTTGCCAACCTCCAAGAGGTAATATCTATCCATAAGTAATTGTTGGTAGTCAGTCCTCATCACAATCACTCTCTCCATGAGTGTCTGGAAGTCATTAATGGCAAGCTCCCCATCTAAACTATCATGTGCCATCGTGGCCCTCCAACAATACTCTGCTACCAATGCGTGTGTGTCATCAATGTGTCTAATTCTTGTCATGATCATGTCCTCTCTAATCCTCAGTTGTCCTGCCAAATGTCGTGACTCTTGAACACTGTCCTGTTGAAGTACTACCTCATGACTCCCACTGCTAATGTAAATAGTGGAATCCTCATCAACACGCTCCTCGAGAGCTAAGGCACCATACTGCCCATTGTCCCCTATGCTACTGAATACTCCTATATGCCACTGTACATTATCACCTACTGTTGCCTCCATTTGAATTCCCCTGTATCTTGTATGTGTAGTTGTATCCTCCTGTGCACTCACCCTACTAATATCATGTGCACTTGGATCCCATACGAATGTGTCCATCCATGTGATATGGTCATCCCGACCAACAAGGAATGCATCCTCGTCGTTGTAGACTGGTCCTGGAAGTAAGTATCCCATTGACATGTCGGTCTCCCCAACCTGATCTATCAATGGACTCCCCAACAAAGGTGACTCACTCTGATCCAGAATTGGATCTAGGAACCTGATAGGGCTCAAAAAGGCTCAAAAATGAAAGTTCTCAGAATCGACTGAAACCAATTCCATTGTGACCGGCTCATCACACTAATTCCGGCCATATATTTACTTTCTCAAATGGACGTTGTATGCGAGAGTTATCGCACTCTGACCATTTTCCCAAACAACTAAAAAGTCAAACAATCAAACTGGCAAAAAAAGTCAATGCTGACATCAACATGTTGATGTAGCATAGAGACACGTGGCAACATAACAACAAGTCAACTGGGCAGATGACAGATCCAATTAGGTGTGGACAAGTGGTGCGTTCTCAACAAGTTGTTTGGTGCCACGTGGCACCCCATCGTTTAATGGTTGATCAAAAGTATTTTGGAGCTCACGAGTTTTGAACTCATGACCTATTGGAGGAGACAAGTGCCTTGAGAAAGTTCCCTTACCAACGCGCCAATGGTATTACTTGTTATATCAAGCTAGATTAAAATTATTTAAATTTTCAATGTAGTTATATGTGCGCAGAAAAGGGTTGGGGCTAAGCCCCAACCCATGGTTATATTATGGTGTATGACCACGATGCAAAAGGGGCGTGGGTGCCATTGTCTAACTATCCGTTGGGCACAGTTTGGGGCACGGTTCTAACTATTTCACCATGTGACCATTGATTGCGGGGGGCTTATCCCTTAAAACGCGGGGTGTTAGAGCCTTGATCCCATGCATTGCGCCCCAAAACCAAGAGCTAGCGCAAGTTTAGGGCCAACGCTTGGCCATATATATAATATTACCATAATAAGGGGGCGCACACCAGTCAAGGGGGCTAAATCTCAAATTTAAACATAAAGTGGATTTTTTATATGGTTTTGGATTTTTTTATTGTTTTTAAGCCTGTTAATGGAGGATTTGGCCCATTTTGGGAGATATTGGGATCTTTTTGAGCCCATATTTTGGGAGGAAGTTGGGGAATGATAACCAAATTCAGATCTATAAAAATCAGGCCTGTTTGAGGCCATGGAGGACAGTCAAAGCAGAGTTATGTTGAAGCAAAGCCAAAGCCATTTTTATGCAAAGAAGCTATTGAGGAGCAAACACTTGCATGCCATTTCTGGGAGCTCCAGTCATCCGTTTTGTGTGTCATTTCTTCTGTTGGGTTCTAGAGATATAGAAGAACATGACCAGGTTAGTCTTGTATCCTTATGGAATTGGTGCGATGTACTTATTGAGCTTTGAACAGAAATAAAGAATCCTCCCCCACTGAGACAAAGGCCCGAAGACATAGGCAATTTTGTGTCGAACTCCGTTATCACTTCTCTTGTTATGGTTTGTTGTTCTTATTGCTTATGTTTAGTTCTATATACGATTTTATGGCTGTGATATAATTCTCTTATCTTTATCCTCTTTTATTAGCTTTTTAAATGGTTAATAAACACATGTAGAAATAACTCAACCACAGTCATTAAAAGATCTTTTCGGATCAAGTGGTATCAGAGCTAGTTGACATTTGGAATTTGAGTTTTGTATGTTATCTAGGGAAGGGCTCATCTCAAGGGAGAAAATGGCATCTACAGGAGAACTTTCTCAAAATGAGAAGGAGTTCAGAAATTCAGTGTTTTCCATGGCCGAGATGGTGAAGGTGTTGTATGAAGACTACTTGGAATGAAAGAGTTCGGTTCAAGTGAAATCTTCAAAGAACAACAAAGGAAAAGAAGGATTGAAGGAAGTGCCTTCTACATCTGTTTCATAAAACACATTTTAGGTATGCAGTGAAGGTCATTCATTTGATTCTCCTTCTTCTCATCAAGTTGGTTTTGGTGCATTCGAAAAACATACAAAAGGTGTAGGTTTGAGAATACTAACCAAGATGGGTTATGAAGAAGGGAAGGGCCTTGGATGTAAAGGTCAATGCATTTTTAACCCCATTGAGGCTGTGGAAAGGCCTCGATATTTGGGATTGGGATATTGCAAAGGGGACCTTGGAGAAACCTCCAAGATAGGTTCCAAAACTTCGGAAGCAAGTAATGCTTCAAATGACCAACTTAAGACATTGTAGGAACACTTCACAAAAGGTAATGGCACATCACTTTAGGATTGTGGTAGTGAATGCAAGTCGTCTCCAAAGCAAAGTGAATATCAACATGGAAGGTATAATGGTCATGTTCTTATCAATTCTCCTTTTGATTATAATAAGCATAATCAAGTAATCCGGAACTTGTGGAATCGTTATCCATGTACTTATTGTCATTCACCCAAGCATTGTGTTACCAAGTGTTGGAAGAGACAAAATTTGTACAGGAAACCTATGTCAACCAGGAAGGAAACACGACATAAAGGATTAACTCCACAACGGAAGAAAGAGAAGGGTAAACAGGTCTGGATGCAAAAAACTCATTGCACGTTTTGCAACAAGAGTGGACATCAAAAGGCTAGTTGTTGGAAGCTTAATCTGGAGCTTCGTCCAAGGAAGTACAAAAGGATTTTGAATGTACTCACGAAGGAGGAAGGATTACCAATGAAGCAAGAGGAACACTGTGAAGAAAAGAAAACAACCACTTGGTTTTGCCAGAAGTGGATGTCTCAACTTCATTATATTTTGCTTCCATTAATGTAATCACACATGTTGAAATGATGACCTGTTATAACATCATTTTTGTACAACATTGTGTTTTGTTTTTCTTGGTATGAGTATGTAATCAGTCAAAGTCCATTTTTTTTAACCTTTTGGGGACCAAAAGGTCCTTTAGTGGGGAGGTGTGATCCAGAATCGAATCTAGGAGCCTGATAGGGCTAAAAAAGGCTAAAAAATGAAAGTTCTCAGAATCAGTTGAAACCAATTCCATTGCGACCAGCTCGTCACACTAATTCCGACAATATATTTACTTTCTCAAATGGGCAATGTATGCGAGAGTTATTTCACTCTGACCGTTTTCCCAAACAGCTAAAAAGTCAAATAGTCAAACTGGAAAAAAAGTCAATGATGACATCAGCATATTGATGTAGCATAGAGACACATGGCAGCATAGCAGTAGGTCAACTGGACAGATGACAGATCCAATCAGATGTGGACAAGTGGCACGTCCTCGACAAGTTGTTTGATGCCACGTGGCCCGGTCATGGGTTGCCAGATGGCACCCCATCGTTTGATGGTTGATCAAAAGTATTTTGGAGCTCACAAGTTTCGAACTCATGACTTGTTGGAGGAGGAAAGTGCCTTGGGAAATTTCCTTTACCAACGAGCCAATGGTATTGCTTGTTATATCAAGCTAGATTAAAATTATTTAAATTTTCAATGTAGTTATATGTGCGCGGAAAAGGGTTGGGGCTTCGGAAAAGGGCTGGGGCTAAGCCCCAACCCATGGTTATATTATGGTGTATGACCACGATGCAAAAGGGGCGTGGGTGCCACTGCCTAACTATCCATTGGGCGTAGTTTGGGGCATGGTTCTAACTATTTCACCATGTGACCATTGATTGCGGGGGGCTTATTCCTTAAGGCGCAGGGTGTTAGAGCCATGATCCCATGCATTGCGCCCCAAAACTAGGAGCTAGCGCAAGTTTAGGGCCAACGCTTGGCCATATATAGCTATAATATGACCATAATAAGGGGGGGCGCGCCAGTCAAGGGGGATAAATCCCAACTTTAAACATAAAGTGGGTTTTTTATATGGTTTTGGATTTTTTTATTGTTTTTAAGCCTGTTAATGGAGGATTTGGCCCATTTGGGAGATATTGGGCTCTTTTTGAGCCCATATTTTGGGAGGAAGTTGGGGAATGATAACCAACTTTAGATATATAAAAACCAGGCCTATTTGAGGCCATGGAGGACAGTCAGAGCAAAGTTATGCTGAAGCAAAGCCAAGCCAAAACCATTTTTATGCAGAGAATTTGTTGTGGAGCAGACGCTTGCGGGCCATTTCTGGGAGCTCTGGTCATCCGTTTTGCTTGCCGTTTCTTCTGCTGGGTTCTAGAGATCTGGAAGAACATGACCATATCAGTCTTGTATCCTTATGGAACTGCTTCGATGTACTTATTTATCTTTGAACATAAATAAATAAGCCTCCCTCACTGAGACAAAGGCCCAGAGACATAGGCAATTTTGTGTTGAACTCCGTTATCACTTCTCTTGTTATGGTTTTCTGTTCTTATTGCTTATGTTCAGTTATATATATGAGTTTATGGCTGTGATATAATTCTCTTATCTTCATCCTTTTTCATCAACTTCTTAAATGGTTAATAAATGTATGCAAAAATAACTCAACCATAGTCATTAAAATATCTTTTCGGATCACACTCTCCCCATACTGAGAGTTATGTATATAGTCATTTGTCTCCAAGTCATGCCTCTCCTCCCGTTCCTACCGATCAACGTGTCCCCTTGTGTTCAATCATTACACAAGGATCCTCTACCATATCCGAAATGCCACTGATATCCTCATGTGTCGTGTCTAGCATAAGTGACTGAGAAGGTAAGGAATGTGTCACACTCAACTCCATAGGAGGATCATTATCCCCCACGCATGACCTCATATCAACATCGAAAGGTGGATCACCCAGTCTCCAATCCTCCTCATGCCTAGGCATTTCCACGACTGGATCCTCAAAAATATCAGTACTATGGTGAGGTGTTGAGTCCTCAACACTGTCAGATTGGGAAACTAAAGCACATGCACTATCATCCTGACTCTCCAACTGTCCATCAGATGCACATAATTCATGGGACTGCTCTAATGAGGCATCTAAGACTACATCCTCATACACATCCTCCTCATCACTTTTGTAGTGCACCTCAATGTAATTCACTATCCCTTTTCCCCTGCATCTGTGATCCGGCTCCCAAGGCTCTTTGCAACTGTTTCAAAGTTCCCTGCTCCTAATGGTTGTAGACTCAATTTGTGCTCCTTTCAATCCACTAGCTGGTGGTGATGTATCCACCTTCTTGACTGTTTTGGATCAATTTTCCTCTACTTTTCTTATCCAATAATTGACTTCTTCAATCTTCTTGGCTCATACTGCAATATCTTCTTTACTCCACCTAGTATTTTTTATGGATACAAACTGTTGGAATGTTACATGAGCCCTGGATGTATCACTAAGGGCTTGATATTCCATATCAAAATATATAATCTCCTCTAAAAAATTCATTTCTCCTCTAGGTCATCGGTGTTTTATCATAGGCTAGCACATGAATTTGGCTTTGATACCATTGTAATGTTCCCAAGTGGATTTTCTTAAAACATTTGAAGCTTTGTATTTTCTGGTTGTGGTATTTTATCAAAAAGTTTGTTGTATTTTCCTTCTCAAGTGTGCTAGGATGGTTTTATAGAGTTTTACATCACATAAAGGATATGAATATAACAAACAATAGATACATGACAATATGTAATAGAAGCAACACAAGAAATAGTTGTAAATACCTCAAATCTATATTTTATTTAAGTATATAGTTGACCTTAATACAAGGGATGGACAGATCTAGAGTAGATATGGAAGAATATTGTGGAGTGGTTGAATATAGCTCCAAGCTTCAATAACAAAGATATATCTAGCCTCCTATAGGCCTCCAATAGTTGCATACAAAAGATCTATTGAACCAATAATGTTTCCTGCATACAAACTAGTGAAAACTGAGGAGAGTTGTGCCCTTCTCTGGCCGAGAACTCCAAGAAATTAGGCCACACTAAATGTGGCCTCCAAACTATGAGAAATGGCTATGAATCTGTGGATTTGATGAAGAATAACTCATGTGAGAAGAAACCCCAATGGTAGACGATGAATTAGACTCCAAACCACAAGATCTCTCATCCAAAATACACCCTCCTTCAATTATTTCGCCCAAGTACAATAATAAATAAATATGGAGAGCAAAATCTTCGAATACTGATGAGAAAGGGTTCCCTGGTGATGAAAAAGACCTATGAATTGAGATGTCCTCCATATCCAATGTCCTTAGTCTCCAATGAGCTCTTCCTCCCTAGACAACGTGCCCCTATTCTATAGAGAAAACCCCAAATTGTGCCTTGTTTCCTCAACTTGCTTATGAAACTAATATGAAACTGAAGTAGAATGGAGAGGGAGGAATCTTTCATCTCCTTGGCCAAGCTTGGACTAAGAACAAAGGGATATTTCACCTCCTTGCTGATATCTAGGGTTTATTCAGTCAAAACCCTCAAAACCCACAAGTACCATGGGCTCTCTAGCTAAGAAGCCAATCATCAAAATATCAATCAACATAATGAGAGAATAGAAGCCCCTATGTCTCTTTTATACCCCTGTTTACTTTTTCTCTCCATGTGACTTTTTAATTCACTTTTAATGTTTCTTCATAGAATCATCTTATTAATTAATTAACATTTTCCCTCTAAAAAGTGATTAATTTGCCCTTATGGCTTCTCCAGCCACTGAAAATCACTTTTCATCATCTTATCCTTTAGATATTTTCCTCCCGATTCCAATGATCTATTACACTAAGGTGTTTCTTCACATATTATGCCCAGAATGACATCCTTAGTGAATTTAATTAAAATATGCTCAATAATAACTCAAAATTACATAAATCGTCGGAATGCAACGAAACCAAGGAAAAGTTGTGCGGAATGTATCCTGATGATGAAATATGATGAATAATGTGAGTTGGGCCCCATAAAACTCCTCAATACCTCCTGAGCTCACTATCACCCCCAATTGGCTACTTTGACAGGCATCCTAATCTGTAACATAAGTGAATCCAAAAATGGGGACATTACATTGACTTTTGACCAGTCAACCTTTGACTTTGACTTTGACCAATAAATCAAACTTGACATTTTTGCCGGTTGAGGGAACCATAGGGTGCACTAGGATAGGGCGCACTAGAGTACCCAAAAAAATAGGTTCAATGCTTCACTGAAAGTGCCCAAGAATTTAGGTTAGGGTTTGTTGCAGCTGCAAAATCAAAAACCCTAGTTGCAGCTGCAACTGGTGCTACAATGAGCTTGACAAGGAATTGTTGATCTACCTTCTAATGGTTAGACTATTTTGAAGGTAGTGTGGTCCCATAACCTATTAAAATATTCGATGTGCTCATTTTATCATAGAAAATATCATTAATGTCACCTAACCATAGGCATGCAACCACCCCCGAGCACCTTAACCTTTAGTAGATAGAATGATTCTGGAAAGCCACACTAGAACCAACAGATAAACCCTAACTTCAGAAGTAGCACGAGATGGAACTAGAAAACACCATCCAACTGCAACAACAACACAAGACAAGGAGAGTACACCTTCTCCAAGGGTAGTACAAAAGAAAGAGAGTCTCCAAAACCACATAACAAGAGCAATACTCAATTGCAACATTTGCAGTTGCACTTCTTAGGCTACCACCAAGAATGTCACCAAGAATACCACCAAGAATACCACCAAGAAATACTAGAAGGTATGGCACATATCTTAGGCTAGATAACACTAGAGAGAGAGACCAATAATAACCCCAAAAGATGCACCTTCCTTTCTTGCAGTTGCAACTCCAAACTTAAGCTATACCGTTCCGAGAGAGTGAGTGAAGTGTGTACAAAATGAGCTCAAGAACCTCTTATTTATAGTCCTTCTTGTCACCTATCTAGGTTGACTTCTCTTTCTGGAGGGTAATACTTTAATAATATTTCTTTTATTGAGTCGACTAGTCTTCTAGGGTTCTCACACATCTTTTTAGGGTTTCTCTTGCTTTTGGAATATTCTATTCTAGTCAAAGGTTACATATAGAGGTTAATACCTCCTGTAACTACCATAATATCAACAGATCTCATACAATGTTCACAAATCATCGATATCGAATGTTGAACTCATCTTGGATAATATCCATGAGCATATGTTGGGATGTAACACCCAAATTTGTGCAAGAAAACTTGCGTTAATAGCCCCCCTCTATCATCGATACTTGTTCAGTAAGTGCCCACTTAAACAATATGATTCATTTAGAGCCTTGTCTCAGAAGTGGGGCCTAGGTTCTTATTTGTGCCAACTTAGGTTACATTGTAAGAAATTACATTGCTCATTAGTAGGGGGGAGCAGTGTATCTAGGGCACTTACATTCTCCCTTGAGGTGTAAGCACCCAAATTGGGGGGTGCACCTAGGTGTGTCTCTCCTACACTTGGGTTTGGGATGACACACATTATCCCACCAAGGAATGTAGCTTGTGTCCCCTGCTAGAATTTGAGGTGTGTCCTTCATTATGGGGATTCCCTGAGTTTTGTTATGGGGGTGGTGACCCCTATAACTATTACAAGGGGCATCAACCTATTTAATTACAATGGTCATTGACCTTTGTAGTAGGGGCTTTTTAGTTGCATGGACATCAAGCCCCATAATAGGCCATATTATGTTGTCATTATAATCCATATAATAGGGATCTGTTACAGGGAATTATGACTCCCATGATAGGATATGGGGTTGGGGACACCCCCTTGTTGGAGATATGTTTCCTAACCTTGACTTGTGGCTCTAATGACTCTTAAAAATAGTGTTGGAATTTTACATTATTTTGGATTTTTTTTTTTTTTTAGTCCAATTTGAACATTTTTATGAGTGCTTATAAAGAGCAAAGTATCGAGGTTTACATGGAGCAAATTGCCATACCCTTAAATGTTATGGCTAAGCAACACACTGCATGTCATTTTCCCATTGCAAGCATGTTGTGTTTTATAGTTTTCCCCTTGTAAGCATTGAATTATAATATATACAAGTAGGTATTGTACAATGTGAAGTCATTGCAGCCCCACCAAAAAAATTCCTATAACAATTGAGGTTTTACGAGTTAGAATCATTAGATATAATGACGATTGAGCTTTAAATATTCATTCAATGTTCTTAGCAAGCGAAATTCTTAAATCATTGTGCATAAACTTCCAAACTAAGGTCATCTTCATATATTGTTAAACAATTTTTTGCATTGGTAGAATATCCATGAGTTATTTTTTCTCAACTATAAAAATGTACTTATTTTACTTTTTCCGACATACTTTACGAGCAGCTGTGGTAGAAGCAACGGTGACAAAGGTTGAATTTTGTGATAAGGGATAAGCACCATGGAGTGTTTGCGCATATTACAATGACGGCAGTGTATGTGCATATATACACCATGGCATGTATATGTGTAGAGATTTGATGGTGTATATTTGCACATATACTGCCATCAATAGGTTCTGTGCATATACTCCCTAGTGCTTATCCCTTTCTAAAGTTTACAACATTGTAGGTAAAGCAGTTAGTAATTTTTTTTTTCTCAACATCATTGCATTGTAATATTTCTTTATTTTATCAAGTTCTCCCTGACGTGGCTTTTGTATATTTTATAAGTTGTTCACAATGAAGTTTCCTTATTTTTAAAGTGCATGTATTAAATGAGGTACAAGTCGAGAAGATGAAAAAAAAATGATGGAGGTGCCAGGTAGGTCTTCCATCTATTCTTATGATTTTTTTAAAATATATATTTTGTTTCTTTGGTCTATAAGTTGTGGTGGTGATGGTTTATTGATTAAAAAAAATTGTTTATTATACAAAGTCATTTGATTTCTTGGTAGGTTTGCAACGAGGTTAAATATAGTAATCTTAGAATAGAGAAGTTATAAAAAAAATCTTCTTGCAACTATTCTTTTACAACTTCCAAAAGGTTGGATATGATCATCGAGGTTTGAATGTTCATTATTTGAGGCTTGAGGCTCTTAGTGCATTGAATGACAAGTAGATTTCCTAACCTATGATCTCTAAGCTATGAGACAAAAGTAAATAAGAATCTATCTAAGAATTCTTGTTTGCGACCTTGAATCTTAGGCTCCTTGTATTGAATATTGAAGATTCATTCAAGGTATCAATTTATTTTAAAGTCTACTGAAGTGTGATACTTATTTATAGATAAATGTTTTTTTTCCATAAAAAAAAATC
This sequence comes from Picea engelmannii, assembly GCA_009831015.1. Classification (NCBI taxonomy): domain Eukaryota; kingdom Viridiplantae; phylum Streptophyta; class Pinopsida; order Pinales; family Pinaceae; genus Picea; species Picea engelmannii. The sequence continues at coordinate 399,297 of ML779645.1, read as the reverse complement.
ATAACTTCATATTTATAAAATAAGAAATTACATGTTGTAGATGTTTTTTTGAAAACATTCCAAAAATGAAATATTTAGGATTAAACCTTCCTATAATACTTGCCTATAATAATAAAGACATGCAATCAATTTTTGATCTTCTAAAAAAAAACCATTGATCCCTAAATTTCTGAAAAAGAGATTGATGCATTCACTTTGAAAGTTGATCAATACTATCTCAAAAAAATATAGCTAACAACCATTACTATGAAAAATCGATAAAAATAGAAGAAAAATAAACAAGATGCTTGGATATTAATGAAACAAGTTATGCTATATCCCTGTGTAATATCCATAATTAGGTCACAAAGAATCTAAGTATACAATTAGGTTGGTTGACTCCTTCCTTGTTTTCCAGTAGAACACAAAGGTATATAGCTAACTTTGATTCCTATTTTGACATAGAGTCTACGATAGTTTTAAGTTCTTTGAGCACATGGTAGAAAGAGATGTTGTAAAAATTGTCACCATTATTTTTAATTGTTCAAATACTAAAGCGAGAAATACGTGTTCAATTTCGAGGTCACCCTTCATCCAATTTATCATCACTATAAGATCTCTAAACACCTATATATTTGACATCGCTTTGGTTACTCCTAATTTCAATAGAAGTTTCAAAGCCAATAGTGTAGCAAATGTATTAATACCTCCTCCCAACCCTACTTTAAACTTTATATGATGTGATCCATTGAAGAATATGATACCTTCCCCCCCTCCACAACTAACTATAATTCCTTGGATAACTCCATCAAAGTACCCCCGTGTTCCAAACTTATCTATAGGATGGTATAACAATTGTCTCGAGATTGGTGTCTTCAAAATAGGTTTAAATCTTGCAAAGATAGATTGAATTTGAGATGAACATTGAAAAGTAGTTATATATATATTCTAAAAAATATCAGCATCCATAGCTAACCTTTTTCCCAAAGACACAACCAAGGGAGGAGATCTAAAAAAATTTAGTTATTTTTTCTTATACCAATTATTTAGACACTCTTCTACAATGTCCTCTTTGTAGCCTCCCTTGTACCCTATAAATTCATCCATTTATGCCCACATATTGCTAGTGTATGTATAGGTAATCAACATATGGTTTATTGTTTCTAAATCTTGTTTGCCTAATGTACATCAACTAGGTTCTTTCTATCTTCTTTTTGGGAATAATTCCCATGTTAAGGCCTTATTCATTAGAGCCAACCACATAACTACCCTTGTCTTTAATTGTGCCTTTAACTTCTATAAAGGTTTCCAACACCATGAAAAGGCTCCTTGCTCTGCATCAACAACATGGATTTGTACCCAAACCTAGTTGTGTATTCTCCCAAAGATGAATTCTTGGACCATACTAACTCATCCTCCTTCACTCTGATTCTAACATGGCTAGCTTTTAATTTATCCACATATGTCCTCCATTGTTTACCTTCCACTCTAGTCAACCCTAACATATCAACATCTTTCCATCCTTGTTGCCAAATATTGGTAATTTGAGGGTCAACTAATTGTCCAAGATTAAAAATCTAGCTATCAGATTTGCAGATAATCTATAACCTTCTCCAGTTCCAGCCCAAGGGTCAACCCCTACCATGATATTTTTACTATTTCCCACCTTCCAAACCAACCAATTAGTAACCAAAGAAAAGGAAAGAATGATGTCTTTCCAAATAATGGACATGTTATGAATGGTTTAAAAAAAAAAAAAAAAGACTAGAGAAGATTGTATTTATAAAAGGCAGGACCAGGGTTGACGATTACATAGGAAGAGGTTGGTAAGTAGGGTAGACCAGCATTATCATTCTTTTGGTTACAAGAAAAACTAAGCCTGCATATCTTTCAAGCAAAACTTGTTACATTGAAAACTATTCCTATACTGAGTCTGTTAAAAAATGATGAAAATATGCCTTAAACAGGCTTACAGATTCAAAATTCTATCTTACTGGCCTTCTTTAACAAGGTATTCATTAGGAGGTGGCTCTAGAGTGACATTCAAGCCTGGAAGAACTTCATTGGTTCCAAGTTTGCTGCCAACTTCTTCATTCTGACTTTGAACTGAAGAGCTTGGAGATCTCGCGTCCAACCTAGCTTCCATTGCCTCCCCTTGTCGACGAAGGAAATCGACTTCATCTTGCAGTTGTCCGATTAGCGTCCGGTGCTTAGCATTTCCAAAGTGAAAGAGAGGGTTGAGATGTGGAAATCAATTCTAAGAGAAAGTCGTTGAGAGGTGGTGAAATTATCATTCACCGACTCATCTTATATGTTCGAACGAGCTTGTTGCTGAGCATTCTCATGAGCCATAGCACAAGAAACACTACTTAAATTAATTTGACAAGGGACCACACCAACAAAATTCAAATTGTGATTTCTCAGTTTACCTGAGGGACCATACCTGCCTAACTTCTTCTTGAATGACATAATTTGTAGATCTTTCTCTCCGTCTACTAAGAACGAAATCAAGAATGTTGATTCCCTGAGATGGAAAAGGAACTGATGGTAATAGGGGAACATAAGAAAAATTTCAGATTTATCATGAACTAGAGTTTCCTTGGTGCATGAATACACGCATATTTGAATTATCCCACAAATCAAGTGTATTTCAGACGTTGAGGTGGCATGTACTGGTTGAGTGTCCATGTTGATATTCATGGTGACAGTATTTTCAATAATCCTCAATGCTGGTGAAGAATTGGCTGGCATGAAGCTGCAGAGTACTTTATGCCATGGATTCCTGCGATTTCCCATGAACCAGGAGAGATTGGGGGTACGTCCGTGCTCCTTAAAGGAATTTCCCATCTTGCATGAGCCCTCTAGGTGTCGAGTCATGAGAATCATGGAGCTAGGTGGCGTTGAGATGACGTAGGACTAAATCATTAGGGAGTTGTTGTGAAGTGGACCCACCCTTGAGTTTTCATATGTCCAGGGGCAAAGCCAATTTCCTGGTTTTCCATGTTGTCAGCTGCTTCATTATTTCCGCGGAGGACGTGGAGGAAGTTTTCTTGTGTGGGGGACATGAGCGATTTGGTCCTGTCAATAATTCTCTATAGCTTGGTATTATTTGGAGTGGTTCCCATAGAAAAATGTTGAATTACATTTTTTGAGTCCCCTACAATTGTGATACAGTTTAGTCGATGTTCCTGGACTAATAACACTCCTTGGTACATCGCGTAAGATTTTCCCATATTGTTGGAATTTATGCCCAGGTTCCAAGAAAAATCTAGCAACCTTTGTCCTCTAGGGATATACAACACCCCTCCCGCACCTGCCTCCCCTGGGTTGCCTTTTGATGCTCCATCGAAGCAAAGGACGTGTCCTACTTGTGACAATAACCAAAGATTGTATTCCTAGTGTGAAAATTGAAGCTGTCAGCATGATTATGTGGAGTTTTCGAAGAGAGGAGGGAAGTGAGGCTCACTTTTTACATCCAATTTTCTTCTTTTTTTGCCAAGTGATTGTCTATCAAGATTTTGAATCTTCACGAGGAAAGAAACTCTCCCACTTTTCCTAGCGCATGAGAAACTACTGAGGAGGGGGAAGTTTTTTTCTCTTTAAAGATAAGTTTATTCCTTTCCAGCCAAATTTTCCAACAGAGAAATTTTATAGAAGCCTTCCATATGCGATGAAAGGTCGGTTTTTTGGAGAAGGAGATTTTATATGATTTGCTCCATTTCCAAATCAATCTTCGACAATTTGTTGGCTAGGTGATTTGTTGTGTTAATTCTGAGTAGGCTGTATGCAGAACCTGTTTGGAAAAATTGCAATTCACGAAGAGATGCTCTATGGTTTCAGAGTTTTGATTGCATAGGGCACATTTGAAGGGCCCCAAGAATCCTCTTTTGAGAAGATTCTCCCCTCTTAATAATTTGTTATGGGTTAACTACCAACCGAATATGTTGATCTTAGGTAGTCTATTTGTGCTTCGGATCTCCTTCCATAGGGATGATTTTTCTAGGAGTTGGGATTGAGAGAGAAGAATTTTATAGCCTTCCTTCACTGAGTATCCTGAAACACCCCATCCTCTTTTGTCCTTTTGTTGGAGGTGCACTGGGGCAGAGTCATTTATGTTCATAAGGAAAATGCACAAGGCATTGAGCATATTAGGAGGGACCTCTCCCAAATTCCACCCCTTCCAAGATCCATTGATGTCCCAATCCAATATGTCAAAGATGAAGGACTTCCCCTGAGAAGTTATCCATATTCATAATGAGTCCAAGGCGAGGATTCCAGGGGTAAGATTCTTGATTCTGAAAAGAGGTCATCCCAGATCTTGAATTCTTTTCCATTCCCTGGGCTCCAAAAGAGATGAGTCCTTTTAACCAAGAGAGAGGCACAAAGAAGTTTCCAGATAGGAGACCCTATTTGTTGAGTTGTGACTACATCCATGCTTATTTTTCGGTTTCTTGAGAGGTATTTGTTACATATTTCCTTCTTCCACCAGTCGTTTCCATCTGAGACCAATCCCCATAGGATTTTTTCACCTAGCGTTATATTTATCTTTTCCGAATCACGAATTCCCAGCCCTCCATTCTCTTTTGTGGCACATACTGTGGACCAATTGACCATATGGATTTTTTTTTTCATTTTCTTTTCCCCCTTGCTAGAGGAAATTTTGAATCATTTTAGCCATTTCCTTTTTTATCCCTATAGGAGCGAGGAGCATTGAGAATTGGAAGATTGGAAAGGAAGATTAAACTGACTTTACTAGCATCACTTGACTAGCCAGGTTCAACTAGATTGCTCCTTAAATTTCGAATTGATCTTTGAGCTTTTGAAGGATAACTTGCCAAGCTTCACCAGGGAGGGATTTTAGACTGATAGGGGTTCCTAAATAATTGAATAATTTCCAATCAGCAGAGAAGGAAAACTATAAAATATTTGTGATTCTTGCCAGGATACTTCTTTTAATGTTCCAAGCATATATTTGGCTTTTATGTTTGTTTATGATTCCTCCTGAGGCTTCTTCGTATTGGTCTAGAACCATTTTGAATATGTTGGCCATAGTTTGAGAAGCTCCTCCAAGAAATAAAGTATCATCGACGAACTAGGAATTATTTATTCTTCTCACCCCCCTTGCTATCTTCGGGCCTAAAATATTGCTAGATCTTCTTTCATGTTCTAGCCTTTTGTTTAGTGATTCTACCATGAGGACATACATCATTTGAGTGTGTGGGAATCCCTATTATAATCCTCTTGTGGATTGGAAGAAAGGAGCAGGCCTTCCCATTTATTAGAGGGGATATCCAAGGGGTGGAAATACAAGCTCCAATCCAGGAAATAAAGGAGTGATTGGAACCCGATTTATTTAAAACTTCAAAAAGGAAACTATGCTTAACACGACCAAATGCATTTGTCATGTCTATTTTAATAACCATACCTTTTTCTCTATTGTTAAAGCTGGAGTGGATCGCTTCCTAGACTAGAGTGATGTTGTCCCAAATCTGTCTTTTTTCCACAAATCCACCTTGATTTGGAAGGATGAGTTGAGAAAGTTCTTTAGTCTATTTGCTATGATTTTTTCCATTGCTTTGTAAGAGACATTGCATGGAGAAATAGGGAGAAATATATCGAAGGAGTTGGTGTTTTTGTCCTTGGGTATCAATGCTAAAAAATAAGTGTTGGTTGCGCCTCCCATCCTACAGGACTTTTGGACATATCTTATCACACAAATAAGGTCTTTTTTGATGATTGTCCAATAATTTCTGTAAAAATGAAGAGTAAATCCATCAGGTCCTGGGGCTTTGTCTAGATCAAACTAATTTAGAACTGGTTTGACTTCTTCCACTGTGACCTCCTTACTTAACTCTATGTTGTCCTCTTCTTTTATCAAGTGTGGAATATGTTCAATGAACTGTTTACTTTGATCCTAGTTATCTTCTCCTTCCTTGGTGTAGACTTTCCTAAAATGAGAGGTTTCTACTTTTTTTTATTTCCTTGAAGGAATTGATTGGGACCCATGATAGTGTCTTTATTTCCTCCACATTATTCCTATGTTGTCTGGCTTTGGATTGCTTATGAAAGAAGGAGGTGTTTTCCCCCCCTGCTTGAAGCCATAGGGCCCAATATTTTAGTCTCCATTCTTTCTCCTGCATAATATGTTTGTTGTTGATAGCTTTAGACTCCATTTCTTCTTGTAATTCTACTAGCTGTTTTTTATATTTTTTTCGCTTCTTCCCTGGGTTTTTGGGGAGAGTTTTTTATCCATTCCTTGATAGATTTCTTAGTTCTTTTGAGCTTTTGTTCCCAAATGTAGATCGGGGACCCATTCACCTAGTTCGTCCACACATAGGAGATCAGGGGAAGGAAATCCAACAAATCTGTCCAGAGGGGGTTGAACTTAAAGGGATGGGACCAAGGTTTTCAACTTTGTCAAAGAAGAGAGCTATTGGATGATGATAAGAGAGACCCCAGAGGATTATTTGGGAAGATATATTTTCTGGGGGGGAGAGTAGTGAAATGTGTATAAGGAATCGATCTAGTCTGGCTGCTATGTGACCCACTCCTGAGCGCTTATTACTCCAAGTATATTTTCCTTTGTTAGGTTGGACATCAAAAAGATCCAGCTCAGATACGAGATCTTCCAGGTGTTCTCTAAAAGGATCTCTTACAATAGAGCCTCCTTTTTTCCCCCTTTTGATGAAGTGTAGTGTTGAAGTCACCATCTATGATGCAGTTTTGTTGAAAACGAGCTTCTTTAATCCTCATCAAAGACTCCTAACATTCTACTTTCTCCCAATAGTTGTTAGGCATATAAATATTAAAGATGGGATAGATGATACTTGAAGGCATATGTTTTAGTTGGACTAGAACCGAGTGAGATGATTCTAGTCTGTGTTCTTCCCTTAATACCGTGGTATTCCAGATTGTCTAGATTCCTCCTGACACTCCTCTTTCATTTAGAGATCCCCCATCGTTTTCTTTCCAGATCTGCTACATTTCTTGAAGGGCCTGTGTTCCCTACATTTTAGTCTCTTGGATTAGGAGAATTTGGGGCTTTTCTGTTTTGATTAATTTTCCCATGGCTTCTTTTTTTCTCTATCTCCCATTCCCCTACAATTCTAGAATACTACCTTCATTACTTACTTGTATTTTTGTTCCCCCCCCCCCTTTCGTGGGATGAGTATGTCCTTTTTATGTGGGTTCTTTTCTCGATTTTCCATCTTTTGAACTTCTTCTAGCGTGGGATGGATTCCCAATTATTTTTCTTGGTTTGTTGCTTTTTCCCTTTTGTTTTTATTTGTTTTCCTTCCCACTTTAGAGGTTTTGGAGATTTTGGGAATCTCCTGGTTCGGGTATCCCCCCGAGTCCTCCTGGATTTCATCCTCTGGGACTGGGGTGGGGTCCTCGAGATGAATGAAAATAGGATCATTTTTCTTTGTTGGGCGATCTGGTTCAGGGTCCTGTTGGCATTGTACCTCATCTGTTGATTCTTTTGAGTTTACTATTTCTGCCTCCAAATTTTCAAGCACTTTGTATCTGATTTTGATTCTTTCTGCATCGTTATTTACCGTCATCAGGGATTTCCCCTTGAGTGGAGGTTGGCCTAGATTTTTCTCTTCTATCTTGTGGTTGGGGTCTTGACTTGTTAGTAGTTTTCTTCCTTTTGGCTAACTTCCATTGTTCTTTCTCTTTGGATTCGGGTTGATTTGTGTTTTCCTTGGGACAATTTTTTGCGAAGTGTCCATACTCATGGAATGCTTTTCATTTGAATGAGAGTTGTTCATAATAGACTGTTTGAATATAGGACCACCCATCTAGGGTAAGCTGGATTTCCTCTGGCATGCCTTTTTTCAAATCTACTTCTACACATAGGCGGACACAAAATTGGAGACCATCTCATGGTTCGACACGATTAATGAATCTACCCAGGGCATTCCCAATATTTTTTAGGGTTTCATCATTCCAACAATGGAGAGGGAGAAAAGGAAAACAAACCCAAATAGGGGCTGCAAACAAAATTTCATTTTCCAGGCTAAAGTATGGGGTCCATTTGTTCTGATACATTCCTCTAAAAATCAAATCTCTATCGAATTTATTTTCAAAGATAAAGACATAGGATCCCTTACCACAAAATGCCGATGACATTTTCCCCTTTATCATTTTCTTCTAGTTCTGCTCCATCCATTGCATCATTGATCTTGGAGAGGATGAAAGACCCATAAATTTTCCAATCAAACCATATTTCTCCAGCCAAAGGAAAAAAAAATGAGAGGAGGAGGGGTGTACTGGTACCTTCGGGATATCATTGAGCTTCTTGAAAAAACGCGATTGGGGGGGCCCTTTCACAGATTTTGAGTAGGAGGATATGATAGACTAAAACACATCGATATCCAAAGGAGGTTGGGGTTGAGAGGTGGATCCTCCCCCCGAACCAGAGGCCATAAGTGCGACTATGACAGACCACAAGAACCCTAGCTAGGATGCAGAGCTAAGTTGTAGGGATTCGAAAAAAAAATTCATGTTATGAATGGGTTTAACACATTTCTAATCCATTATTCAATTGAGAGTGGTTCTATATATTTCTAATTAATTACTTGATTCCACAATCCCTCCCTTGAGATGAACCTCCATAATCTTTAGGCAACCAGGGAATAGCCAAAAAAATGTAATTTTTTTAATCACCACTCCCCCACATTCTTTGGCTTAGTTATATTTTGTCATTTAACTAAGCATGTATCTTATTTTTCCTTTCTTCATATCGAGAGAAATTTGAAACTTTTATTTCTTATCTTCTCCAAGACCCCTTTGGGGATATAAGCCTATGAGTTCCAGTCAACTAGAAATACTTCCAACATAGAATTGAGTAAAGTTTAATGCTCCTCCGAAAGAGAGTAATATGTTAAAAAAAATATTAATTCTTTTCTCCACTTTATATATAAGCCAAATCCAATCATTTTTTCCATAGTTGATGCATTTTAGGAAGAAACCTAAAGATTTGAACATTGCTTGACTATCAATATGTTGAAAAGAGAAAACCTGAAGGAGTCTCCTTACCTATTCCTCGTCCACCCCATTAAAGGATATGGAATAATTTTGCAAATTAACTTCCATCCCTGAAGCTATATTGTATAAATCTAGGATCACCTTTATCTTGTTTTCACCTCTTTTCAAACCATCAGAAAACATCAACAAATCATCCACAAAGAGTAGGTGAGTCAAAAAAATTGATTTATCTATCTTATTACCTCTTATCAATCCAATCTTTTTTTCTTCCATAACAACTCTACTTATCCTTCAACGATTATAAGGAAAATAAAAAGGGATAGATGACAACCACGTGTTAACCCTCTAGTGGGTTTGAAGAACCTTGAGGTTATTCCATTAATTAAAATTGAAAAAGACATAGGGGACATACATCCTATGATCTAATTCACCAGATGTACACATAATCCAATATGAATTAACATTAACCTAAGATAACACTATTTTTCTCTATAATAGGCCTCAAATAAATACAACTTCAAAACCATGGATGACATTTTCTTAGTTTTAATAGATTGTAAAATTCATGTGTCTCTCTTATGGAATCATGGATTTTTGTTCCATGAAGAAATCCAAACTACTCCTTGGAGATTGTCTCACAAAATCCTCACCCTCACTGCTATTATTTTTGCAATTATCTTATAAATGCAATTGCATAAGGATATAGGTCTAAATCCATCAACAAATGCAAGTTTATAGTTCTTAGGGATTAATGAAATGAAGGTTGATTTGAAGGTTGCCAACACTTTACCTAATCTCCCTGAGTCCTTCAACACCCTTAGAAAACCATCTTCAAGTATGTCATACAATCGCACAAATAATTCTACAGTTAAGCCATTGAGCCTAGGGATCTTACCCCACATTGCTATTATTTTTGTAATTATCTTACAAATGCAATTGCATAAAGATATGGATATGAATTCATCAAAGGATGCAAGTTTTCTTAGGGATTAATTCAATGAAGTTTGATGAATTGTAACTATTGGTCACTTCACCTTAGCATCCATAATAACAAGGACAAATCCATATATTGCCACAAGGAATCAAGAATTAATATTTATTTAATATCCATTGACATAATATGAGATACAATGAGGTGCATATAAATACATGTAAGGATGGTAATTCATGTCCTTGGAAAAGGTCATGACTTATCATTATTACATTATAATGCCTATATTATGTAATAATTGACCTATAACTATTATTACATGATAATAAATGCAATATACTTTAGGTATATTACAAGTATTCCCCCCTTAAAAATGATTTGTCCTCAAATAATAGGGAATGGGAAACTCTTCTAATATAATGAACATTCTTTTGTAACTTCCATCAATTAAATAAAGTTGAAGACCCAAGGTGATATGATGTTCGAAGCCTTGAAAAATATCGGTGCATTGTAAAAGAATCAATCCATCCAAGGTGGATTCTTTCTGGAACTCTCCAATGATAAGATTATGGATATGATCTTCTTTGTTGTTGAATTTGAGGCACGTAGATATTTGGATGCCTGGTAAGTTTATCCTTCATAATCTTTGGTTTAATACATTGTGATTTACTTTAGTTGTCATGATGATATTTGATGTGTTTTTATTTACTGGTGTGACAACATCCTTCAAGTGACCTATGACTTCATCAATGGTAATCAATGGTATGCCATCCTTAACTAAATCCATGGATGTTTCTTTAACACATAATTGTTTCTTGAGCTCAACTTCTGGAGGCTCTTTCATTAATAAGGCTTCATTAGTGATGGTGTTTTGATTTTTAGTTTTGATCCCTTTCATCGAGGTTGCTTTATATTTAGTTTCAACTTTTGGAGGCTCCTCCATTAATACAACTTCATTGATAATGACATTATGTTTTTCCATGTTGATCGAGTCGATGTTAGTACCCTTATCTAGGGTTTGGATTTCTTGTTGCAACTTCCTCTTATTCTTCAACTTCTTCATCTCTACAAGTAGAGTTTTATTATGATTTCTCAAATGAGAAACTTCTTCATCTTTGGACGATATTTTTTTACTAATATTTTCAAACTCTTTTTTATGAGTGCTTATTATATTACTAATTGGTTGTTGCAACTATTTAATTTACTGTTGAAATTTATGAATTTATGTATCTTGCTTCTCCAATTCCATTCAATTTCATACAATTTCTTCATCTTTGGTAATAAGAATTTTATTCTTTTTTTTTTTAAACTTTTCCATTAATTCTATTTGGTCTTGTTGTTCATTATGAATTGAGTTCAATGATAGAGTAAGGTGCTTTGAATTTATGTCTCGCAACATTATTTTATGGGTAATGTGCTCGAATTTTATGTACTTTTTATCAACATTCATGGTAAAAGTACCAATAGATTTCAACCAAGAATTCCCCGGGACTACATCAACTTCCTTGGTTTGCAAGAAACAAAAATTGCATTTTGGGGAGCACTCATTCATGTTTAATTCTAAATTATTAATCTCATCATCATACTCTTATGTAATATCTCTTTTACCTTCCTCTTCCACAAGTTGTAATATATTCTCCAATTTAATATCAATATAATTCCAATGGCTAACAAGGTCAATGGAAATGCTTACAGTCTCATTCTGGATCCTCCCTAACATACGTATGAAAATATTGATTGGTTACAAAACATACCCATATGTGAATTGAACCTTCTTTCCCATTTCAACTTGGTGAACTTATCACCACAAAAAATATCCTTCCTTGACTTGTATCGCTTTATAATCCCTTAATAATTTTATAATTGTAAATCCACTTATTATTCGCTCACTTTTTCTTCTCTACTAGATAAGAAGATATTTTGGCACTTAAGTTGGTACCCTTATATATGGTTTAACTTAAAAAATATTTTGACTATTGTGTATATTTATTTCACATACAAATAATTTGGCAAGCTCCCAATATTTTCACCTTTTCACTTTTCACTTACTCCATGCAAAAATTCCTCCACATAAAAGAATTATTTGAGGAACTTTTTCTTTCTTCTTCTTTCTCTTTCCTCTTTTGTTTTTGTTAAATGTCACTAGAAAAATAAATTTGATCACAGATCAGTGGAACAAGCGAAAAACAAAGTACTTTACCATAGGACAGTGGAAAGACCACTCTAATACCACTTGAAATGGACATATTGGTCACTTCACCTTAGCATCCATAATAATAGGGATGAATCCATATACTCAACGAGGAATAAAAAACTAATATTTATTATTAATTGAAATAATATGAGATACAATGTCATGCATATAAATACATGTAGAGATGATAAGTCATGTCCTTGGCAAAGGTCAATCATAATTACATAGACTTATCATTATTACATTATAATGTCTATATTACATAATAATTTGACTTATAACTATTATTAAATGATAATAAATTTAAAATACTTTAAGTATATTATAGTTGATTTGAAGGCTCCCAATGCTTTACTCATTCTCGAGTCCTTCACCACCCTTAGAAAATCATCTTCAAGTATGTCATACAATAACACAAAGAATTCTACAGTTAGGCCATTGAGCCTAAGGATTTTATCCCTCTGAAAAGACACCAAAATATAGTTGAGTTATTGCTTTAATACTTCCTCCACCAAGCTCTAATTTACTTCCTCATCCATAAAACTTAGGAAATAAGTGGTAAGTTCGACTATTTCTACTATATTAAATATACCTTTTTCCTTATAGATTCCCTCAAAATGTGATACACCTAAATTGGTATTTTCCTTGAAGGTACTTGCTTTGGTGCCATCCTCCTTCTACATTTCCTAGATAGTATTTAATTTTTCTTACACTTGGCATAATTATGGAAGCATTGGATGTTTTCATCTCCTTTTGAAAACCAAATAGATCTTCTCTTTAGTCTCCATTGAGATTCCTTTTTTTCCAAGATTTTCTTCTTTGTGTTCTCTAGAGCTTTGATCCTTGATCTTGTATCTTCATCAAACTCTCCTTCAAAGTCTTGATTCGATATATTTGCAATATGATTCTCTATTAAGAGTATATCCTTCTCACCTTTATTCCATTTACTAAGGGCCCAAGAAGAAACTGCATTCTTGACTCTTTTAAGGTTCATTGCAAACTATAGAATTGTTGACTCCCTTAAAGATTCATCATAGATATTCCACTCTATTTTCACTAGATTAATGAATTATTCATCCTCTCTTTAGGTTGGATTATATTTGAATGTTTTATGAGGTTTGTTGTCTTCCTTTGTTATTTCTAGCAGTATTGGAAGATGATTTGAATTCCTAATTCCGAATCCTTTCAAGGTCACTCATTATGGATGCTTAAACAAGGTCGAGAGAGAGGTCGAGGTCGAGAGAGAGAGAGAGAGAGAGAGAGAGAGAGAGAGAGAGAGTATTGGAAGATGATTTGAATCCCCTCCTATCTCCACCTAATTCCGAATCCTTTCAAGGTCACTCATTAGAGAGAGAGAGAGAAAGAGAGAGAGAGAGAGAGTAAGTATTGGAAGATGATTTGAATCCCCTCCTATCTCCACCTAATTCTGAATCCTTTCAAGGTCACTCATTAT
>ML779645.1:369020-383107 GCA_009831015.1 Picea engelmannii | reverse complement strand
GGGCAGCGATAGAACTCGATATAACTATCCAAGAACAAAGGGAAGAAAGACAGAGACAGTTGAGAAACTGATTCCGATCTAGTCTTCTTTGTTCTTAGTTTTATAAACATTATCATATTTGGATGCCTAGACGGTGTGTTTTATAGCCTTAAAACACAAACTCTGGAACAACAAGGTCACTCATTATGGATGCTTAAACAAGGTCCCGAGAGAGAGAGAGAGAGAGAGAGAGAGAGAGAGAGAGAGAGAGAGAGAGGGAGAGAGAGAGAGAGAGATTTACTAGTTCTCAATAAATTTTGTGCCAACAAACCGCCCAGAAGGAAAACCTATCCTCATAAGGACCATAAATATTAGCCACACATAAACCTTTTCCGAACTCAATGAATAGATTTCAGCTCCTATCCCCAAGACAAAAAACACATGGTTTAGCAACCTCATTGACACTTTCGTTCATCTGGTTATCAAGCCCTTACATCTCCATATAGATTCCATATCTAGAAAATCCCACTTCTTAAAGAAATTTGAAATATACTCAATAACCTTTTTTCCTTTCCCCTTAGTATATTTTAGTAGAAAAATATCAAGGTTGTGTAAATCTACTAGCCTACCTAGGGCATACTTTTTAAAGGTTGGTCATATTCCTTATATTAAGGGACACAATAATATAAAAGTAACTTTATTTGGGGCCTTCCCTACTCTAAGTGCCCCTTTTTTTTCCCATAATGAATTCCCCTTAAGGCTTTGGTCTTGGCTTTGGAAATGTGAGATCTCGTTACCCTAATTTGACAAGAACCACCTCTCATCATATCATTGTTCAAGACACCTTCAAGTTTGACGTCAACCACATCCTTTCCAACTTTCCTAAATCTACAATGGTAATGAGGTTGGTTTTATCCTATGAAGGTTTCAATAAAAGATAGAGAGTTTGGACTCAATTCACTCTAGGAACCCTCCAAAAGGATTGGGGGCTTATTTGGCACCCCATATATTGAAGTGATTCCCTCATATCTCAAAGTTACAAGTGGGTCTTGGCCCTTCCTCTCCATTCATTTCCTCCCTTTTATAAAAAAGTTTTAAGAGATATCCTTATAATATTTCATCCCATGCCATGGATCACACATAAGGTTTAGGGGAACCTATAAACTCATAGATGTTATGGGAGAATCATATAACTTACCCAGAGGATGGATTTGTTGAGGATGAGCATGTTCTAGCAAAACTTTGGCCCAATATGCCTCAACTAAGGATACAACAATCTCTTCTAAATGCATTTGGCACATGGTTTTCATCATTTCCGCTTCCATCTGCAATGAACCGATATTTAACATCCTATTGCAAACCTCAATTTCCTTAATGGCACAAGGATTCTCCATCTTCTCCATATTTTTCTTTCTATTATCATCCACTTCATTTTCACCCATATCCAACAACATTGAGTCTAATTTATCCCTAATGACACTATATTCTCGATCAATCTTCCTCCTCCATTATCTTTTAGATAATTTTAGCATGCATTCATTGGATAGATGACCATAAATATGACACTTGGTGCAACAAAATGGGATTCACACATAGCCTAGGGTTTGCATATGGTGCCATTTTCCTATCCTTAATTTAACATCCTTTGTCAATCCCTCCTTCAAATCCAACCCAACCAATATTCTAACCATTTTTATAGAATGCCTCCTCTTTTCACTTTCATTACACCTTTTTGAAAGAACCTATGTTATCTCATATAACCATAAAAACTTCCAGTGACCATTACTTTGGTGGAAATCGTCTTGACATTTTGACCCATATAGGATGGGTCAAATCCCTCTCCGAACAAATCAAAATGAGTCTACTTTTTCAATGACAACAACGATAAACCCCAAATCCATCTTGAGACTAGAATATTATATGCACCCTCTTCTATTCTAAATAAAAAATCTAGCCATCCTCTCACCAAAATGTGAAACCATGGTGTATATCCCAATAGAGGGATCCAAACACACTTTATCCATTGCTCTAAATTTGTCTCCAGAGTGTGTTTCCCATAGAATCAACTAGTCTAATATTTGCTTTCCATTTTGATTACTTGATGCATTGTAATATCATCTCCAAGCACTAGTTTAGCCCTAGTTTTGCACTGTTTAACTCACTTTCATCCCTTCCTTTCCATCATCACCTTTGGTTTCCTCGAGTTCCTATTGATATTATATAAAAGTATTCTAGGAAGGTTTAATCATAAATATTTTCATTTTTGTAATTCTTTCAAAAATATTTATAGCATTTAATTTCTTATTTTATAAATATAAAGATGTGATTTTTTCCAGGGAAAACAAATTGATTTCCCCCCTATAAATAAGGATCACACCTTTAACATAATTTAAAATAAATTTATGTCTTGAATAAATATTCAATATTAAATACAAGAATCCTAAGATTCAAGGCCGCAAACAAGAATTCCTAGATGGATTCTTATTTACTTGTGTCTCATAACCTAGAAATCATAGGTTAGGAAATCTACTTGGTATTCAATGCACTAAGAACCTCAAATCATGAACATTCAAAGCTCGATGATCATATATGGCCTTTGGAAGTTGTGAAAAATAACTATAAGAAGAATTTTTTATGACTTATCTATTCTAAGGTTACTATATTTAACCTCCCTGCAAGCCTTCAAAGGAATCAAATGACTATGTATAGTAAACAATTTTCTTTAATCTAGAAGCCATCACCACCACACCTTATAGACCAAAAAAATAAAATATATTTAAAGAAAGACATAAGAGTAGATGGAAGGCCTACTTGGCACCTCCATCATTTCTTTTTCATCTTGTCAAATCGTGCCTCATTTAATGCATGCACCTTAAAATAGGGAAACTTCATCGTAGACAACCTGGTAAAATATACAAAAACCTCATCATGGACAACTTGATAAAATAAAGAAATGTTAATATGCAATACTGATGTTGAGAAAAAAAGAATAACATAAGGTACTAAATTCTTTACCTACAATGCTACAAACTTTAGCAAGGGACATGCACTAGGGAGTGTATGCGCATAACCTATTGGTGGTATAGTATATGTGCAAATATACACCATCGAATCTTGACACATATACATTCCATGGTGTATATATGCACATACATTGTCATCATTAGAATATGTGCAAACACTCCATGGTGCTTATCCCTTATTGCAAACTTCAACCTTTGTCAATGCTGCTTCTACCACACTTGCTAGCAAAGTATGTAGAAAAAAAGAAAAATAAGCACGTTTTTGTAGTTGAGAAAAAATAAATCATGGATATTATACCAATACAAAACTTTGTTTAACAATATATGAAGATGGCCTTAGTTTGGAAGTTTATGCACAATGATTTAGGCATATCTATTCATAAGAACCTTGAATTGTGAACATTTAAAGCTCAACCATCATCATATCTAATGATTCCAACTGGTAAAAGCTCAATTGTTAGAGGAAGTTTTTTGCATGGTGATTTAGGTGGGGCTGCAACAAATTTATATTGTACAATACCTACTTGTATATATTATAGTTCGATTCTTATAATGGAAAACTATAAAACACATGTCTATAAGGAGAAATGACATGTAGCATGTTGCTTAGCCCATAAAATTTAAGGATTTGTCAATTTCACCTTTGGAGTTCACTAGTGGAAGAAATTTTTGGTTCGTTAATGGAAGAAATAGTTTGATCATCGAGAAAGAGGAAAAGGAGGATCATGAAATGGCCAAGTTAGGGGATGACAGGTGGACATCAACAACCACTTTCCAAGTCACATCATATGTATCTATCTATCTATATAAACAAGTATGGAGCCAAAATATTGTTTTGGCCATAAAATGATCATAAAAGCTCATAATCAAGTGAAATTTTAAGGTTAGGTCGACATTGAGAAGGAATACAAAAGAGCCGGTGAGGGCCATTGGCCAATTCTATTCTAGTTTTCCAGAAAATGCAAATTAGTGAATTTTAAAGAACATGGTGGTACTCTTTTACAGAGGCCTAGTTGCTAATGAAATTTTCATAATGAGAAATGGAACCAGACATGATGAAACCTAGTGGATAAATTGGCCAAATTCTAAAGGGTTTGGAATGGAGACATGAAAATAAGCCAAAATCTACTATTATGGGATACTTTTTGGGGATTTTTGAGATATTCAAAGGAGGAAAAGGGACCCTAGATCACAAATATGATAATTTTTTATTATTAAATTGACCTTTTAGCTCCTCAACAATCCAGACAGTTTTTTCTTATTGAAGTTCACCCAATTTTTCTCCATTTGATAGATAATAGTTTTCACTCAAAATTAAGTTTGGAGAAAATATTAAAAGGACAATCCCACTTCTTCACCCTTGTGAGCATCACCCAATCCAATGAGTGTTAAATGGACTACTCAAATCATGAGAATAATTGGTGAGTTGTGACTAATACTCATGGATATGGGTCATAGATTAATGAATTACTTTACGTAGTTAATCCCAAAAATTATATCTAATATATTTCACCGTGGAAGCCACTCGATGTTTAAATAAAAAGAGTGGAGGGAGCTCTAACTGAATGGTTCATAAGGCACAATACTTGCTAAGTTTTTACAAATGGGGTAGCAAGCTAAGTGGGCTTGATTGTGGGAAAAACTCCATAGTTAAGTGCTTGAACCAAAGGAGTCTTGGGATGGGTGACTGCTCGACAAGTGCTAGTTACTGGGTGCAAGAGCTAGAAGTGATGATTGATGCTTTGTGATTCATTTCACTTGTTTCAATCCCACTTCTTCATCCCATGAGCATCACCTGATGCAATGAGTGCTAAGTGGACTATTTAAATCATGAGAATTGTTGGTTAGTTGAGACTAATACTCATGGATATGGGTCATATATTAATGACTTACTCTACAGAATTAATCCCAAAAATGATATCTAATAAGGATAAAGTCAACAATTCCATATTTATACATAATTTGATTGGAGCATCATATTTCAAATCTAAAAGTTCTTATGTACTCACAATCGGGAATAATAATTATGCCTTATACGAAAAAAAAATCTACTTCCTAACAATTTTTTTGCTATAGGTGATAGAAGATGGCCTCTCAGCTAGAGCACATGAGTGACAAAATGCAAAATTGAGTAGAAATGGTAAATTTTAGAAAGTTATAATTTTTAGATTAGAACTTAGAATGAGGCATGGGTATAGTCATTTGAAATATGATTTAGAGGATATTATGTCTGAAGGCTTAGAGTTCATATTAGAGCATCAATGTTCTTTGTAAATTGGGATGAAGAATGACCTGTAGCCTAATTAATGAAATACTTGACAATGATTTTTCATATAACAATAATTGTTGCATGCACATCTTTGCAGAATAGATTTAGTTAAAAAATGAGGACTATAGAGATGGATGATGCACAAGGTTCATACATCCATAAATATGAAAGCAAAGATCTAAATATTAGTTTGAGAAATGCAAAAAAACGAGTCCAATGGACATAGAAGCAGCATGGAGCTTGTAGCGTTGATAAAGAGATTGTAGAGAGAAGTGTAGAGTTACAAAGCATATAATAAAAGATTGATAAGAGCTTAAGAGGAGAAGAACCAAATTAATTATGAATTGCTACATATTTTGAATAATTTGCAAAGACAAATCAACAAGGAGTCCAACATAAGACATGTGACTAGTGCAGGGCATGCGACATAACACATATCTCATGATAGAAGGGATGACTATAAAGGGCCTAGGAACTTGAGAAGTGTTAGTGGGAATCATCGTTCACCTAGACATTCAGTAGAAGAGCACTTGCATTTTTAGAATCAGACAACATCCCAAATGGGTCTCTTGTGAGACATTAGAGAAGAAGGCTTGAGTTAGATAACTTACAAGGAGAGATCAGGAGGCTCGAGCCACCAACATTTGATGGAGAGCATAGGAATAATGAAGATGTTGAAACCTGATTGTAGGGCACGAGAAAATATTTTCAGCTGTACAATTATTCATCAAATTTGGAAGCAAGGATTTCCATATATCATCTTCAAGGGAAAACTTGCATGTGGTGGGACCAACTAAAGCAAGTCAAGCATGTCGAGGAGAAAATAATCTCTTGGAAATAGTTCAAATAATATTTCCAAAGAAAGTACTTGTCAAAACACTATTATGATAGGAAAATGCAAGAATTATTCGAACTTAAATTAAGAAGCCTGGACAAGGAGGAATATGAAAGAAAATTCTTGGAGCTTTTGAGGTATGTGGGTTTCATAAAGGATGAGAAGGTTAAAATTCATATATTTTTGAGTGGATTTCCATCATTCTACAAGGACAAAATCTAGTTTGATGAGCCAAATACTTTGGAGGAAACTATGAGAAAAGATAAGTATATGTATGAGTAGAATAAGGGAAGGTTGTCTTTTCAAAATGCTTGGGATGATAAAAAGAAAGGAAAGATGGATCATAGGAGGATGGGATTCAATCCACCTTTCTTCAGGAATAGATCTCAATCATATCAACAAGGGAAACCAACACAAAGTGAACCCGAGATGGAATATTCCTTGCGGAAAAGACCAAGATATTATCCCACAAAGTGTTGGGGATGTGAGGGAGATCACATCTATAAATATTGTTGTCACAAAGGAGATATGATGAGGACTATGAATAACATCCAAGAAGTTGATACAATGGAATATATGGGCAGAAGTGTGCCAAATATTTATGCATCCTTGGAAAAGAGACAAGCAAACTATCAATCCCACATGATTGAGGTGGAAGGTAAGATTGATAATCAACCCATAGCTATTTTGATTGATTATGGAACTAGTCATAGATATATAGATTCTAATCTAGTTGAAATATTTAAATTGAAGAGATGTAAGCATGAGAAGTCTTGGTTGGTTGAACTAGCCATTGGAACCAAGAGAAGAATCAATGAGATTTTCAAGGATCGCCTAGTGACCATGGATGTAATCAACACTAAGGTAGATTTCAAAATCATATCGCTTGGGTCATATGATTGTTTGATTGATATGGATTGGTTGGATAAGAATCATGTTGTCCTAGATTGCTACAACAAGGCTTTCACTTGTTTTGATGAGGAAAGGAATTAAAGGACAACTCAAGGTATTCCAAGGCCTATATTTGTCATAGAGATTTCAACATTACAATTGAAAAGAAGTTTTAGAAAGAGATGCCAAATATATGCAACACATATGGAAGAACTAACCAAGGATAAGGTGCCAATTCTTGAAGAATCTTTAGTTTTGAAAGAGTATGAAGATGTGTTTGGGGAAGTGCTAGGATTTCCACCAAAGAGGGACATCAACTTCTCTATTGATTTGATGCATGGAGCTTCCCTAGTGTCCAAGGCTCTCTACAAAATGAGCACACCAAAGGTTAAAGAGCTGCAGATGCATCTAGAAGAGTCATTGAAGAAGGAGTACATATTCCCAAGTGTTTCACCTTAGGGTGCCCCAATGATTTTTGTGAAGAAATAGGATGAAACTCTGAGGTTGTGCATTGACTTCATATAGTTGAAAAAGGTTACTGTAAATAACAAATACCCTATGCTAAGGATCGTTGACCTTTTAGATCAACTGAAAGAAGAAAGGACATTTTCCAAGATTGACCTGAGATCAAGTTACCATCAAGTGAGAGTCAAACAAGAAGATACTAGTAAGACAACCTTTTAGATGAGGTATATCCATTATGAGTTTGTAGTAGTGCCATTAGGGTTAAAAAATGCATCATCTAATTTTATGTGTTTGATGAATGGAGTGTTTAGAGATTACCTGAATTTTTTTATCATTGTCTTCTTGGATGATATTCTTATCTACTGCAAGATAGAGGAGTAGCATAACTATAATTTGAGGATGGTGCTACAAGTGTTGAGATAACACCAATTATATGTCAAGTTGAGCAAGTGCACTTTCTATTAGAAGTGGATCCACTATTTGGGCCACAATGTCTCATAAGAGGGCATAACAGTGGATCTAGAGAAGATTGAGGGGAAATCAAAGGATGGCCTAGACCAAAGAAAATTTCAAAAGTAAGATAATTTATGGGTCTAGTTGGTTACTACAATAGATTCATTGAAGGTTTCTCTAAGATTTCACATCCAATCACTTCACTGCAAAAGAAAGGAAATAAATTTGAATGGACTACCAATTATGAAGAGAATTTTCAACACTTAAAGAATTTTTTAACTAGTGCACAGATTTTAAATATTGCATATCCAAATGAGGATTTTGTTGTGTGTATAGATGCATGTAAAGAAGGACTTGGTTGATTCCTTACCCAAAATGGGCATGTCATTTGTCATGAATCTAGGAAACTCAAAGATGATGAAATAAATTATGCTACCCATGACTTGGACCTAGAAGCTATTGCTCATGCACTGAAAATGTGGAGGAATTATCTCATGGGTAGAAAATTCGAATTGAAAACATACTAGAGTGGTCTGAAATATTTGTTTGGACAACCAACACTAAATTTCAGACAAATCAGATGGTTCAAATTCCTCAACCAATATCATTTTGACATCAAGCACATCAAGGGGAAAGAGAATAAAGTGGTTGATGCACTCAATAGAAGGGTGCATGAAATGCATGCTACAACCATCAACATGTATTGTTCATATTTAAAAAGAAATTTTTTAGGACCTGTAAAATCAAACTAGCATTATGTGCAACTTATGGAAGGCTTAAAATAGAGTAATGTACAATGGAAATTTAAAGACTACTAGAAGGAATATGATGCAATCATCTTATACAAGAAAATATTTTATGTTCCTAATTCTCAAGAATTGAGAAATTTATTTTTGAAAGAGATGCATGATGTTTCATACGCTAGACATCCAGGGTACCAAAAAAAAATTACAATTGTAAGAGGCCAATACTTTTTTCCTAGTATGAAGAAAAATGTAGTTGATTATATTGTTAGATCCATGGAATGTCAGGAGGTAAAGGTTGAACACATACATCCAGTGGAATTGTTATATCCATGTATCATTCTTGAATATAAATGGGAGATTACTACCATAGATTTCATTACCAAGCTACCTGGGACAACAAGGAAACATGATTCCATCATGGTAGTGATGGAAAACCTTACAAAGGTTGCAGATTTTATTCCAGTCAAGATGATGCAGAAGGTAGCCAACATTGTAGAAATTTATATGAAGTAAATTTCTAGGCTACATAGTGTGCCTAAGGCAACAATGTTTGATAGAGATTCCAAGTTCACTTCCAATTTTTAGAAAGGGCTATTTAAAGGGTTTGGGAAAAATTTGAATTTCAACACAACATATAATCCAAAGTCAGATGAGAAAACAAAAAGGTTCAACCAAATAATTGAAAATATGCTAAGGATGTATGTAATGGAAAAACATTACAGGTGGGAAGACTATCTTCATTTAGTTGAGTTTTCTTACATCAATGAATATTATGCATCGTTAAATATGAGCATGTTTAGAGCCTTGTATGGAAGAAAATACAACACACCGGTGAGTTGGCTTTTGATAATGATTAAGAACACTGTCATTCATTAGTGCATTATCGATAAGGGTGCATCAACATGCATTATGCCTGCTCATGTTTGGAATAATTTAGGCTCTCTTGAGATTGTTCCATCTATGATTACCCTTCGTGCATATGATGTTAGGCCCTCCCAACCATAAGCATTGTACCAAAATGTTCCCATCCAATTAGATAGAAAGAAAGTCTTTATTGATGTTGAGGTTGTAGATGACTCATTGGATTGCAATATCCTCTTAGAATGTACTTATATGTTTGTGATGAAGGTAGTTACCTCCTTGATATTTAATACCATGAGCTTCCTGCATGAGGGAAAGGTCATTACCATCGATCAAATTATGTGCTACAAACCCAAAAATCAACTCAATCCTAATAATGATTTTCCTTCTGTAGATGGGAACCAAACCATTTTTTCATTTTTATATGTTATTCCTAGAATATTCAAGTGTTCTTCATTGCTTGGCACATATTATGATTCTCCACTAGTAATAACACCCCCAAGTCCATCTAATTTTTGTACGGTGGAAACATCTCAATAACTTGTTTCCTTATCACCATCTTCATATGAATATTCTTCTCCAAAACCATTTGTTGAACCCACTACTCCTATGTATTCAACACCATCGGAGGGAACCCCATCCATAGGTCACCCTTTACTCAAGTCTCATTCTTATTCCCCCATTTAGGAATTGAAAGTACCCCTGTGATGGATACATTAACTTTGTGTAATGTTACCTTGGGGATCGTAGTGTGGTACCTAGATCCTCCAAACCCCCAATGCCATTGGTGCCAACTCCTAGTTTGGTTTTGGAACTTGTACAACCTGTAGGTAATACCCCTATGTCTTTAGGAAAATATACAAAGGCCCAAACAGTCCCCACCAAATATAGGAAAGGATTTGTCGCTAGGGGTAAATAAAAGAAAGTTTTGGGCACCACCAATTCTGCACAAGCTATGGGCACCAAAACCACTGCACCTATAGTTATCCCTTCATGTGCTTTATGTAATCTTACTAGCCACATAACCATTAGTTTTCCATCACTCATAGAATTAAAATACCTTTTAAATTCCAATGATTTAGGACTGGACCCATCCACTCCCATGGTATAAATATTTCTTCCCGAATCAATGAAAAAGTGCATTAAATCCTTACATACTAACCACCCATGTGATTTATGTGATACTTACGGTCCCTATTCTTGTCATTGTCCTAGGATACCCCAATTTCGAGACACCCTCACCATCATTACACCCTCCTTAGTATTGGGAGTCTGTATAGTCTACATCCCAAAGTTTAAAGCCTCATATATCTTTACTCATCAAGTCAACGACCTTACCCCATGGACTCCCGCATTTTTTGGTTGGTATATCATTTGTTGGATTATCACATGTCACAAGCCTCTTGCTTCATCCATACTATAAGGATTCATATTTTTTATACTTCCATTCATCAACCCCCAAGGATATTACCACTTATGCCACTACCCTTGATCACTTCCATTTGCATTTTTCACCTCCAACATTACAATCATCTGGTTTCTTATTGGGGCATTTATCTCCATGTATCCACCTAATTTTTCCACCAGGTTTCCCCTTTGAGATTCCTTTTGGATATTGTGTCTCTCAACACATTGGTTAGATTCTTTGGTGGGACCCTTATCTCTTCATAGTGATCTTTCATAACCTCTTGGAATCCCTTTAGAAATCTCAAGAGGCTCTTTTACTTCTTTGGCACATGTTTCATTCATGGAAGCATCCTCTTGTTTCCATAGTTTATAGCATCTAAATGTGTCACGTCCCTTATACCCCATGGAGTCTATTCATTTCATATTGAGTATTTCTATAGTTTAGCCTTGTCTCCATGAGTTTTTCCCATCCAATGTTATCAAGTTTTGGCCTCCAGTTGTTGCCTCATTTTACTAATTTATCTTTGAACAACTTTTTGCCTAGTAATTGAGCATTCTATGAGGAATAATTTGTTGATGTTTGGACAACATCGGGAATACATTCTTCCATATATATGTATATATAATATATGACATAATATTTATAATACAACGTATAAATATACTTAGTAAATAAATAGTTACTTATTATCCAAGTGACACATCCTTTCATGGATTGTCACCATATGTTCTATATATATGAAACTCTCATCATTGTAATAACATCAATTTAATATAAGCATTTTCTATTGTACTCATGTCTCGGTGCATGATTATTCTTCTTGTGATCTTGGTTATTACTACTGCTATTGTTCATGGTTTATGCTTCAGTTCAAGTAAATTTATAAAAAACTGAATGTAATTGAACAACATTAAAATCCAACATGGCATCAGAGAAACGTTCTTGAAAGAAGACTATTGCACATGCATTGACCTTCTACAACAACTCGTCGTACCTTTCCTGCAATTCATTGTTTTGTTGCAACTGCAACTCAGGTTAAAATTTCTGCACTCTTCCAACAACCATGGTGAACCGTATTTTGGTGGAAGATAGGCTTGATGGAACAACCAACTTCAGTTCTTGGGAATCTAGATTTCTCATCACTCTAGAAGAGAGTGAACTAATGAAGTGCGTTGAAGAAGTTGTACCAGAATCAACTAATGATGCAGAAAAATCACAATGGAGGAAGAATGATGCAAAAGCCAGAAAAATCATCATCTATTCTGTGAGAGACCATTTAATCCCTCACATATCCAACTTGAAGACAACGAAGCATATGTACGATGCCTTGAAGAAGTTGTTTGAGAGTAACAACACCAACAGAGCACTTGTCTTGAGACACCAACTTCAAAATCTCAAGATGACAAAGTCTGATACAGTTGTCACCTTCTTCATGAAGATTTCAGAGACCAGAGGTTAGTTGGGTGCTATTGGTGAAATCATATCTGATAGAGAACTTGTCATGATTACCCTTAATGGTATTCCAATCCATTGGGAGCCATTCATTCAAAGTATCAGTGGGCGATCCAAATTGCCCAAGTTTGATCGTTTATGGGCAGACTGTACTCAAGAGGAGACCAGACTTGCAGCTAGAGGCATGCAATGTTCCCATCATGATGAAAATCAAGCCCTTGCCACTTGTGTAAGGAAAAGCAAAGGAAAAAGAAGAGGTTTCCGCAAAACCTTTAAAGGAAGGAAGTCAGCACCAACTTTTGAACACAAAAAGAAGGACATGTCAAAGGTTCAGTGCTTCAGATGTGACAAGTATGGCCACTATGTGAAAAATTGTCCTACATGGAAGAAAGGAAAGCAACATGATTCCGCTGCTAATGTTGATTTAGAACCACCTCAGAGGAAGTCAAGGAATGCAAGCATGAATGATGAAGATTTCTTCTTCATTTCATCCCTCTCAAGTATGGTTCCTACTCGTAATGATGTTTGGTTGATTGACAATGGTGCTTCCAGACATATGACTGGATACAGAGAGCACCTTACAGATCTAGTAGAGAAAGAATCTCATTTGCATGTTGTACTTGGTGATGATGCCAGATACACTGTGAAGGGAGTTGGATCCACCTCCTTACAATTGGATTTTGGCACCCCACTCCATTTGAGCGATGTATTATTTGTACCTGGGATGAGAAGGAGCCTTGTCTCTATTTCATCCTTAGAGAACAAAGGCTACAAGGTTGCTTTCTCTGATGGAAAATTTCTTGCATGGAACAAGAACTCTAGTATGGATTCTGCCCGAGTGATTGGTGTTCGAGAGGACAGATTGTATAGATTGACTATTCGACCATTTCAGGCCCTAATACACGATTCTATTAGTTTGAGTGAACTATGGAATAGGAGACTTGCTCATTTACATTATATATCTCTTCCCGCTATGGGGAATATGGTGACAGGCCTTCCAAAGATCCATGTTGAACATGATGGAATTTGCAGAGGTTGTGCTCTTGGAAAGAATGCCAAGAGGTCCTTTCTGAGCAACGACAATAGATCCAAGGGGATCTTAGACTTGGTTCATGTAGATTTATGTGGACCCATGATAGTTGCTTCCTTAAGTGGATACCTATACTATGTGATCTTCATTGATGACCACTCTCGGAAGACTTGGATTTACTTATTAAATACCAAGGATGGAGCCCTTGCTAGATTTCAGGAGTACAAAGCACAGGTCAAAAACCTGACCGGAAAGAAGATTAAAGTGTTGAGATCAGATAATGGAGGAGAATACATCTCCCAGGATTTCAGTGATTTCTACATTGAGGCAGGGATCAAGAGGGAGTACATTTTTCCTTACAACCCTCAACAAAATGGGGTTTCAGAGAGGAAGAACAGATCTATTGTTGAGGCAGTCAAGGAAATGATTCATGATCAACATTTACCTATGTTTTTGTGGGCAGAATCATCCACGACTGTAGTGTATGTTCAGAACATAAGTCCTCATAAGACTTTAAGGAACATGACTTTCAAGGAGGCCTTCACCGGAGTGAAGCCTGAGGTTGGACACTTCAGGATATTTGGGTGTCCAGTATACATTCATATACCCAAAGAGAAAAGGACCAAGCTAGACCCTTCAGGAAGAAAGGGTACATTTGTGGGGTACAGTGAGTCT
>ML779645.1:287882-368896 GCA_009831015.1 Picea engelmannii | reverse complement strand
ATGGTTCCTTCTCCCCCTCACCCTCCAACAGTTCAGAGGGAGACAATTGAGCCTATTGATCCCATTCATCCTGTACCTCCAGTTGATGTTCCGAGAGATATTGTAGTAGGTCAGAAGAGACCTACATGGGCTCGTCAGACTCTACAGAAGGCAGAAGGACATGCAGCTCCTCATGGTACCTTCCGAGAGAGAAAGAGACCTCAGAGATATTCGTGCTATATCGCAGTTATGAGCCACATCATTGATTCAGAGCCTTCGTGTTATGAGGAGGAATGTAGTAAACCAGTATGGAGAGATGCCATGATGGAGGAGTATCAGTCCATCATGAAGAATGATGTGTGGGATATTGTTCCAAGACCTGAAAGGAAGTCTGTAGTGACTTCCAAATGGATCTACAAGATCAAACATATAGCTGGCGGAAGCATCGAGAAGCACAAAGCAAGATTTGTTGCTAGAGGATTCTCTCAGGTGGAGGGAATAGATTATGAGGAGACATTTGCTCCTATTTCTCGATACACTTCTATCCGGATGATTATTTCCCTCGCAGCATCCATGGGTTGGAAACTACATCAGATGGATGTGAAGACAACCTTTCTCAATGGAGAGATTGAGGAAGAAATATACATCGAGCATCCAGATGGTTTTGTCATACATGAGAAGGAGTCTCATGTGTGTAGGTTGAATAAGGCCCTGTATGGACTCAAGTAGGCACCTCAAGCTTGGTATGTGAGGATTGATGGACACTTGATGAGATTGGGCTTTAGCAAAAGTGTTGTTGATCCCAACCTGTACTACAAGACTGTTAACGGTGAGGCCTTGATTCTATTCCTCACCGGTACAGAGAGCCTTATTATTGAATGCAAGTATGCGTTGGCCTCTGAGTTAGAGATAAAGGACCTTGGTATGATGCACTACTTATTGGGACTAGAGGTGTGGAAAAGAACTGATGAGATCTTCCTAAGTCAAGGGAAGTACACAGTTGAGATATTGAAAAAGTTTGGGATGCTAAACTGTAAACCCATGGCTACACCAATGGTGATGAATCTGAAGAAACTATGTGTGTCTTCTTCTGATTCTGACGAGATTGATCCGTCCCCGTACAAACAACTGATTGGATCATTGATTTATCTGGTTAACACCAGACCATATATTTTCTATGCAGTGAGTGCACTTAGCCAATTTATGAGCCAACCGAGACAAACACAATGGATTGCTGTGAAGCATGTGTTGAGATACCTGCGAGAAACAATTGGACATGGTCTAAGATATACTTCTAGTATTGACATGAGATTGCAGGGATATACTGACTCTGATTGGGCAGGGAGCGCAGTAGACAGGAAGAGCACCTATGGGTGTTGCTTCACTTTGGGATCTGCCATGGTTTCTTGGTTTAGCAGGAAGCAAAATTATGTGGCCTTGAGTACTACAAAAGAAGAGTACATTGCATTAAGTGTGGCAGTCTGTGAAGCAGTGTGGCTTTGCAAGCTCCTTGCATATTTATTTGGACATGTTATAGATTCCACCATTATTCATTGTGATAACCAGAGCTGTGTGAATCTCTCAGAGAATCTAGTGTTTCATGACAAATAGAAACACATTGAGATCAAGTACCATTACATCCGAGACATGGTGTAGAGGAAGACCGTATTAGTGCAATACCTTCCTACAGATGAGTAGGTTGTTGATGTTCTTACCAAACCCCTTACCAAGATGAAGTTTGAGTACTTCCGTGACAGACTTGGTGTGGTAGAGAATGTCTCCCTCACTGAAAGGGAGTGTTGATGTTTGCATCTTCCTGAAACATTCTCCAGATTGTACTCCTCTATGACTGAAGTGAATTGATCTATGATGACACTTATCCGAGAAGGGATAAGTGGGTTTGGGCTTATAGCCCAACGTCCCATGTGGAGAGCACATGGGGACATGTCAAGGGAATTGACCCTTGACGTCACACACTATGGGAGTTGACCCTAGTGTTTCTAGAGGGTGTAGCCTCTAGAAGTCCACATGGGAGTGCCATGTGTGACAAACATTCTCTGGATCACACTCCTCTTATAATTGAGTTGAGTTGATCTGTGAGGACACTTATTTGAGAAGGGATAAGCGAATTTGGGCTTATAACCCAACATCCCATGTGGAGAGCACATGAGGACATGTCAAGGGAGTTGACCCTTGACGTCACACATTATGGGAGTTGACCATAGTGTTTCTAGAGGGTGTAGCCTCTAGAATTCCACATGGAAGTGCCATGTGTGGCAAACCTTTTGTTACTATGGTGGTTGTGTACTACTGGCAAAGACTGTGTGTCTCTGGATAGTAGTTGTGTACTACTATGGAAAGATACTTCCCTAGCTAAGAGGGAGTGTTGATGTTTTAGCATCGAGCATAACTTCTCCTAGATTGGGCTGCAGACTGTTGGAAGCCAATTCACATTTTTATCCTATCCTTATAAGCTGCCTACACCAGTGTTTTGCAACCCTTGTTTTTCATCGCAGTCTTCGGAATAAAACAACACTATTATTTTTGTGCAATTTGCACACCTCTCTTGTCCTCGTTTTCACGACTGCAAGCGTGAAAACTTTGATTTCAAAGTCACATTAAAATCGTCGCTGGATTGTTATGGTCACTCTTTTCTATATGTTCACTGCATTTACAATTTAATTATAATTGCACAGTTGGCAAGGCTCCAAGATCTTTAATCATTTGGCATTCTTTAATTGTTAATATGACTTCGTTTTTATAAGACTGTGATGATATTCTTATGGTCAAGTTTTTGATACATTGGTGTTTTAATGTTCTATAGTCTTTCATCCATTTTTTTTGACACATTGGTTTTATGAAAACACATCGACGTGTGGTTAAACCCTTGGTATAATCGTTTCACACAATTCATATTTGGTATAATCGAACCCTTGGTCTTGATTTCGAATCATTGTTTTGGTTTTAAAACTATGCTAATACTATTGCTTGCGCAAACTATTGGATCAACTCACTATAGATTTAATTGTTTGAATGACATTGTTTTAAACATATGCAATTATGATTTGAATCGCTATATGCGCCGTGAGTTGCACTTATGGAAATGACTGTTTTGCATGGGCTGGTCTAGCTCCACCACCCTCGCACATTCGGGCATTAATTCCTTCCCCCTATCCCGGGTCATCTCTGTTGATTTTTGGGTTAGCCTGTGTGCTATCGATCCTGCGAATACCTTGTTCGAACCCTTGGCTGTAAAACCTTGCCCCCTGTGTTCTGTTCTATGGCACTGGTGGTATGCATAGAACAAAATGGTAACCAAACTCTGTTGCTATTCGATAATGCTCGCAAAGATTTGGAAAACGGTGGCTGGCTAGTGTTTATCCAAAGGTTTGAGGGTTTCAACCTTTTGGTTGCCCAACAATTCGCCCTCACCTTTGACGGATGTAGGGCTAAGGTTGGAGACATACAACTCGAGCTCAATGAGGAATTCGTAAGCTCTACTACAGGATTACCAACCACAGGGCAACGTTGGTTTAAAAACTCCAAGGTAGACGAGGTGCTGTGGCCACTCCTATTCACATCAAGAAAAATTATTTCCTGTGATAGAGGTATGCCTATCACTACCCTCAAACCCAGGTGGCACGATCTTTTGGTGATTATTAAATAGTTTGTGACCTGCGAAGGTCAGTATGGATTGGTGTTTCTGTATCATCTTCGATTATTAATGAATTTTATAGGCTACCCTTTGAACATGCCACATTACTTCTTGCGTAGTCTTTACAAGATGTCTAAAAGATTCAAGCGTGAGAAGGCGGATAACAACCTGTTTCATCACAGCTTGATCAGAGTTATAGTCATCCATCATTTGAGCCTTCATGGTGATAGTTGGCAGGCCTTCCTATCTAGGAATGGCTTTGCCACTCCAGAGTCTATCCAAGAAGACAAGGTTGTGGTTACTGAAACATTGGTTGGACCGATCATGCCATTTCATATCCTTCTCCCCCCTGTCAAACCCTCGGATTTCCCTGACATCGACCTACCCGATACCATAGCCAACCCATGTACTAAATATAAGACTGAGGCCGACAAGAAGCCGGTGAGGAAGAAAGGTAAGGGTGATTCTACTGTCAATAGTAAGGGTAAGAAACATGCTCGATGGATATCGAGATACGCTAGGAATAAAACCAAGCCAAACGTTGATCATAAGCCAATAGTGCTGAGCGAGGAATCGGACTCTGATATTGAGCGTTTCCTAGCTGAGGAGTAACCCTATTCCCATGGCCTATGCTCCACGAAACCCTATGACTATGTCTCTAACTTACCTCCATGCCTCAAAAGGGACCCAAACTACCCGGGAATCAAGCTGCACAAGGAAACCCCTGGTAATTTGAACAAACCCTCGCCTGTGGTGTTAAAGACCGATCAATTACCATGCACCCAATGTAATTCCTGGCTTGAGCGCTATTACACCGATGTCCCCCTGTTGCAATCTATTGACAAAACTATGGCTATTCCGACCAATCTTGAAAACCCCAACCACAGGAATATTTTTAATCAAAGATCAAATCGTTAGAGGAACGGGTGACAGTGCTGTCGAGGGAAAACAATAGGTTACAAGCCAACCAGAAGAAACAAAAAACCACCGGTTCGATTGTCTTCAGGAATGTCGAAGCCGCAACGGTCTTCGTCAATTCAAAATTATCATGATCGAGCTATTTCCTCACTGCCCAGGTATGTGTTTTGATATCGATTTTTCTTTGTAAGTTTGCTTGAATTAATTTAACTGATTGGAGTTGTTTTCAATTAGCTCTGTTTGTTTTAATACATTCGAAATGATTTTGTTATAGTTTGATCATCAAAAACGATTTTGTTGTGGATCCTATACAGTAGATTCATTTTGATAAACTCAAATATAGCTATGATTTGGTTATGCGATTTTGTTGTGATCAGCCTAGTATAAGCGATTGAGTTGTTTGTGATTCTGTTTGGTTTGCTTTGAAACAAGTCTGTTTCATTTTGAATCAATATTTTCGTTTTGGATTGCATTCGACCTGTACACAAGATTTGTTTGGTAAATACGATTTTGCATAACGATTGTGTCGGTCCCAAATTGGTTTGATTCATTTCTTTTGGTTGAACATGAAACGATACTGTATGCCCTCGATTAGCAATGATCGATTGCATATTCATTAAAGATTGATTCGAGGTAGTTCTATTAGTTTTACATCAAGAAAAAATGATGATCCTGTTAGTTTCGTTTTTTATTTGAAAATGATTTTGTTAATGGATGAGGCGACATAAACTATTGCATTAATGATTTGTTTAACCAGTTACAGTTTGTGTCGATTAAAATTGGTTCATGAAAATGATTTCATTGATTTCGAATTATCTAAGCGATTCTGTTTACCCCGAATTGGTGATAACAAATGTTGAACAGAGTGCATGTATCTCTGTTACCATTCGTTCAAACATGATTTCGTTTGCTCTCAAATTAGCATAGAAGTTTTGATTTGAATGATTCGTTTGGTTTCCAATTAGCAATTAAATATTTGTTTAATAGTTTGAATATAATTCTTTAAGTTTTGGATTGATTTTAAAACGATTCTATGCTCAAATTAGACCATCTACAAAATCGCAAGATTCTGTAGCTAGTCTTAAAAATTAGATTTTGGTCAATTTTATCAATAAAACATTATCTAAACTTCTGTATTTTTGTCTCCTTACAGGTACCTACGAATTTCATTGACAAATGGGACATGCTGTAGCAGTTTAGATATAGTTTTGAGTTGTTAGTCATAGGCTAAACTAGAGACTTGGGATATTATCACCAGATTTTTTTTGTAAAACTGTTTTGATAATTCTCACAGGGATGTTTTACCCTGTGGGAGGTCTTTAAATACCTGTTATTTTTTGTAATGAATCCATCATCATTAATGTTGGGAGAACCAGACTATGGACTTATAATACAGACTTGGATAAAAGTTGATGTTATTGCTACAGCTTTAGCTTTCAATATATCAAAATTTTATTTCGGGTTTTCTTCGTATCAGTTTGCAATTAATTATTGACTACTTTAGCTATCATAATTCATTGCAGGTTGATGTGATTTGATTTATTTGTTGTCCATTTCTGATCTCTCTTATGTTAAAAGTAAAACAATTACCTTGTTTCAATTTGATGAACTAAAGATTTATCTTCTTCATTAAATGAATCATTCCATACAAATCTTTGCAAACAGATTTATCTAATGTGATGATTTGTAAATCATAAGATTGCTGTTATTTTTTATGTCTTGTTTGTCCTGTCATTTATATTGAAAGAGCACAACTGCTTCCTGTTTACGAGAGGCTTGTGGAGAATCTGGTGCGGGTTTCCTCCCACCGAACAACTATATCAACTATTGCGTACAGGACAAACCTGAAGCATTACTTCAGGTCAGTTTGCTATTTGCTATTTAATAGTTAATTTATTAGTGTTATTTATGTAGTTTAGATAGATATATATAGTTCAGATTTATAGTTAGAGTTATTATCTTAGTTAGTTTTTATTTAATTTCTTTCTCATAAAATTATAAAAATAAAAAAACGATAGTTTTGCTGTCTTAGGACAGTTTACAAATGATTTTTGCAGGTTTTCATTTAAATCTGTAATCTGTAAACATTGTATATTTGTAATTAGATCTAATTCTGTATATAATTGAATATTTAATTTTATAGAAATATGGCTTTATAGTTTAGGTAATAGATTGTATATATTTATTTCAGATTTGTTTATTAGTTTGTTTTAATCATTGTTCTCATTTAGATTAGTTCCTTTAGTTAGTTTTCTTTCGTTTTCCTAGGACTTAGATCAGCCAACAGAGCCACTAAACCCGTCAGGGTGGATCATTCCAAACGTCTTGGGTTATTTAGACAACCCCGGACCGGATCTACTCTTCCAGTTGGCGAGCGTTCATTTACACTCGTCAACAAATGGCGCTAGAAGGAGGGCCTGAAATTTATTAATTGCACGAGGCGGTCGTAAGACTCCTCCACCACCCAACCGCTCACCTATAGTGACAAGAAGTCATTCAAACGACAACGTTGTCCCTCAAACAACAACCACATCAAACGACAATCCACGGGTCGCAGTTGAACCAGTAACTCTAAACCCCGCAGGTGGTGACCTACAAGAGATTGTTCGACAATCTCTCATAAGAACACATAGTTCCTTAGCCCATTTAAGACAACCAAACCATCCTTTGGGCCAACCACTAGATTTCTATGACATCAGAGAATAACTTGGAGGCACTAATCTTACTTTAAACCCTATAGATCCACTCCTCACTCCTATAGCAGGAGGATATGGTGGGCCACCTTCACCACCTCCTTCTTCTCCTTCCTCTTCTAGAGAAGACTCCTCCGACGAAGGCAACTCCTCTTCTCAGCCTTCCACACTGCCTACACCAATGGCCAACTAGAACAATCCTGCCAGACCTTGGCTCGACCAAGATGCTGTAGCCGTACCCGGGGCTCAACATCCCTTACCCAAACATCCGGAGAAGTGGCTTCCCAAGTTTGACCCTGACTCTAAACAGATCGTCAAAGATCACATTAAGAAGTTTATGTTAGCCATTAGACTCCACAATGTCGAGCATGAAGACGTGGTCTGTAGGTTGTTCCCCTACACTTTTGAGGGCAATGCATCTACATGGTACTTTTCCCAACAACCCCATACCATCGTGTCTTGGGAGAAGTTCGAATCCTACTTTCTTGAAAAGTTCAGAGACGATAAAACCCCGAAAGTCCTAGTCATGGAGCTTTCTAGCTTAAAAATGAACCCAAAAGAGAAAATTAAGGACTTTAATCAAAGATTCTTAACACTAAAGAAACGAATCCCTATGGATTCCATGCTGGCCGAGAATCTTATCATAGCATACTATACTAAAGCCTTGCATCAAAGTATAGCTATTTGGGTTAAACGATCTAAGAAAGCCACGTTGTTAGAGGCCTTCGAAGAGGCCAGCCATATTGAAAAGGATATACTTAGTTTAAAAGACACTACTAGCAACGAAACAGAAACTATTTCATCTTCCAAAAAGAAGATCGAAATCCTCCCTAGACCTGCTCAAAGTAAAACACAACCTGAAAGCTCGGATTTAGAAAACTTAACTAAAGTCGTTCAAAAACTATCAAATCAAGTGACAGATTTAAAAAGGACGGACGAAGAAGCTTCTTCGAGCAAAGGACCTTACAAACCCCCGTTCAGGAAGCCTTTTCCCAAACGACCTAATCCAAATGTTGATGGCTTAAATCTAGAAAGTCTACAATTCACCCTTCAAACAATTCTAGAAGCCCAGGATAACTTGATGCCTCCTGAGATACCTGAGGAGGAAGTTGAACAAGAGATAGTTCAAGAAGAAGAATCTTCTCCGAACATTTTTGGACATTTCTTGGATAGCATTTTTCAAGCTAACTTCGAGACGGTTCACCCCTACAACACTAGGAGCAAGATAGCTAACAAACCTTCTTCTGAAAACACTATGAATTTACCCTCAAAGCAATCTAAACCAGCTGAAACTAAACAGAGTCATGTAAACCCCAACTTAGATTATGATTTAGTTGAAGATCTTAAAAAGTTAAGGGCTAACATTTCTGTTTATGAGTTATTAAAGTTTCCGTTTCTGCTACAAAAAATGTTACAGCACATTTCAGAGAATAGAAAAAATGGTAACTGGAACAAGGTTGTTTAGAACAAAGTTCCTCCGAAGACTTCCACTAAGAATAATTCTGATCCGCAAGAGAAGGGAAGCCTTCCTGTAAATAATGTAAATAATGTAAATAAATTAGCTTTAGAGGCTGCGAGTAAAAAGCCACAAGCTTCCACTATTAGCACTCGCAAGAATGTCCCTCCGTTTTTGCTAACTTTCGAAATCTTTAATAGAAACATCCACAATTGTATGGTAGACTCAGGAGCATCGTCCAATGTAATGCCATGGTCTATGTGTCAGAAGATTAATGCTGAGGTGGAACCATCCACTTTAAAAATCATCCAACTTGATCGAACTAGTGTTAGAGTTATAGGCGAATTAAGGAATGTGCTTATAAGATTATCGTCTAACCCCAAAGTTCATCAAGTGATTGATATTATTGTTGTGGATATTCCTTAAGTGTATGGTATGTTTTTAAGTAGGGACTGGTCCGAACAGTTACACGGCTATTTCGCAACAGATTGGTCTCACCTATGGCTTCCCGAGAACGACAAGCCCAACAAGATCAAGGTAAATCGTGAACGTTACTTAAAGTTCATAGTGACCGATCTAAACGATCCCAATGAACCATTTACACCCTCTGTCGACTCACCCGAAATACAAGGGATGGATACCTTTTTCGGCAATTTCATGGCCGAGACTTCAGCTATCACCAATCCAGAACAACAGTTCAAGATTGTAGCATATGTGCAGCCAACAACTTCTACACAATGGGATCATGCACCCGATAAAAATCAAATTTGGTCTTTGTACTTTGACAGGTCGAATTCCAAAGAAGGAGCAGGTGCAGGCTGCGTTATTATTGATCTGGCAGGTAACAAAACCCTGATTGCATGTAGGTTAGAATTTGAATGTACTAATAACACAGCGGAATATGAGGCTTTGTTACAGGGTCTCAGAAAAGCATTAGATATGAACATTCAAAACTTAACTGTCTTTGGTGATTCCGAAATCGTGGTTAGACAGGTAAGAGATTTTATCCATTGTCTATCTCTGCATCTTTAAAGTTACCAATCTGAGGTATGGAATTTAATGAATTAGTTTTCTGCTTTCAATATAAATTCTATTCCTAGATTGAATAACTCTGAATCTGATCTATTAGCTAACGTAGCTTCCAAACTCTTTCCTGCAGAAGGCTTGTCCCCGGATGCATTCTCCGTCGAACTGTTGTTCAGGCCATCCGTTCCCGACAACATCACGAATTGGAGAGTCTTCGACGACGATCAGTAGATTATTAGCTTCCTGCATATGGAAGAAACTTTTCAAGGCGCGGTGATTGACGAATGCACTCACGACGACAATTTGCACGATTTCATGGTAACACCAGATCCGAGAACTCCTGAATCTTCATCGGACATGGTAAATTTGATCCCTAAATCTGTAGTTATATTAGAGAAATTTTATGATCTTCAAGATAAATTCAAAAAATCGGTCAACTTTAAAACAAGTAGTTCCTCGTTATCATATGAAAAAGTAAACTTAGGAACTGAAGACAATCCACAATGCATTAACTTAGGGGTAGGATGTTCTGAAAAGGAGAAAGCCACATTTATTAGATTGTTTAAAGAATTTAAAGATGTTTTTGCGTGGACGTATGATGACCTTAAGACTTTCGACCCTAACATCATATAACACGTTATTCCTATGAAACCCCAAACTTTATCCTTTCAACAAAAGTTAATAAAAATGCACCCTAAGCTCAAATCGAATGTCAAAAAAGAATTAAATAAACTCCTAAATGCTAAGATAATTTTCCTAGTTAGGCACATGCAATGGGTTTCTAACCTTGTCCCTGTCCGGAAGAAAAGCAGGGAAATCCGACTATGTGTCGATTTTCGAAACCTTAATAGAGCGTCTGATAAAGACAACTACCCTATCCCTCCTATGGAACAGATCCTTCAACAGGTATCTGGTTCTGAGAGGCTATCTTTATTGGATGGTTTCTCAAGGTACAACCAAGTCCTGATGTCTCCCCCAGACCAACTTAAAACTACCTTCCGCACTCCTTGGGGTACCTATGCTTACAGGAAAATGCCCTTTGGACTGATTAATGCTGGTGCCACTTTCCAAAGAGCGATGGACATCGCTTTCCGAGGTTTGATCAATCAATCCATCGTATTTTATCTAGATGATGTTACTGTATTCTCGAAAAATAAAAATGATCATCTAGCTCATTTGAAAGTTGTTCTACAGCGATGTCGTAAATACGACATCTCCTTAAATCCTAAAAAATCTATATTCGCAGTAGAACAAGGTAAAATTTTAGGATTTATTGTGTCAAGCAAAGGGATGATTATCGACCCTGAAAGGACACAAGTCATTGTGAAACTTCCCCCTCCATCCAAAAATTCTATGCAATCTTTCTTAGGCTAGATAAACTTCGTGAGGAGATTCGTCCCCAGTTTCTCTGAAATGGTAAGACCCTTACAAAACTTGGTAAAGAAAGATGTACAATATCATTGGGGACCTGTAGAGAGCCAAGCCTTTGATTCAATAAAAAAGGCCATAATTGACGCTCCTTCTCTCATGAGCCCTGACTTCTCGAAAGACTTCACGCTCTACACTTTTGCTTCTGACCATTCCTACGCTGCTATCCTAACTCAAAAGAACGTAGAAAACAATGAAGTACCCATTGCCTTTATGAGCTCTGCTTTCAAAGGCATGGAACTTAATTACCCAGTGGTAGATCAGCAAGCCTACACTGTTTTCAAAGAAGTCAAACACTTCCGGTCTTATCTTTTGAAATCTAGGACAAAAGTTATTGTCCCTTATCCAGCCGTCAGGAACCTGTTAGTGCAGAAAGAGCTAGGTGAAAAGAGGGCGAACTAGGTTACCTCCTTACAGGAGTACATAGAAATCACCCTAGCTTAGATAGTGAGAGGCCAAGGGTTATGCAAGTTAGTTGTTGATTCAGGAGCAAGACAGAAAGGAGAAAATGATATGTCACACCTAGGACAACACAATCAAAATGCAATCTGTTGTGCACAAAACTCTGTCAGTCCGTGGTATGACGACATAAATATCTTTCTTGAACATGGGTCAACCCCCCGTCACCTGGATCCCACTAAAATAAGAGCGTTAAGATTAAAGTTTGCCTCCTTTCATTTGGTTAATGGTATTCTGTTTCGTCAAAATTTTGATGGCGTACTAATGCACTATCTTGAGAAAGAAGAAGCAGAAAAAGTCTTGCCAGAATTACATGCAGGAGAAGCTGGTGGGTATTTTGGTGGTGATACCACTGCCCATAAATTTTTGAGAGAGGGTTATTACTGGCCCACACTTTTTCGAGACACCCATGCCTTGTGCCGCAAATGTATTATTTGTTAAAAAACATCCGGGCGGTTACAGAAACCAGCCTTTCCTTTGCAGTCTGTTTCAGTAGACTCACCATTTCAACAATGGGGCCTTGATATTATTGGTCCAATCAATCCGCCATCCTCACAGCAGCATAAGTTTATCATTACAACCACAGATTACTTCACTAGGTGGTCTGAAGTTGCCGCATTAAAAATGGTGAATACCAATCAAGTAATTTCCTTTTTAAATTCAAATATTATCACTCGTTTTGGTATTCCCGATTGTTTAATATTCGATAATGCCTCTTATTTTTCGTCTCTTGAGATGACTGAGTTTGCTCTAGAAAAGGGAATTAAATTGAAATATTCTACCGGCTACTACCCACAAGGCAATGGATTGGCAGAGTCAACAAACAAGAATCTGATTAAAATCATCAAGAGAACAGTATCTGAGAATCAAAAAACTGGCACAATGCACTGTTAAATGCAATTTGGGCTGATAGGGTAACACCAAAAACCGCTGTAGGTAATTCTCCCTTTTTTCTCGTTTATGGCAGAGAAGCAATTCTACCACCACACATTCTTCTTCCCTCACTACAACTATCACAGAAAATACAAGAAGAAGATTGTCCTCCTTTGGAAAACTGAATTAATGCTTTAATGAAACTAGAAGAGGTAAGAGCCCAAGCTAAACGTAAGTTAGATCAACATCAAGTAGTGGTCAAAAGCTGGTTTGATTCTAACTCTACCTCTGATAGGAACTTCGAAGTAGGTGACCTTGTCTTGAAGTGGGATAAATCGCATGAGGGAAAGGGAGAGCACACGAAATTTTAGAACTTATGGCTTGGACCATTTTTAATTGCTGAGAAGTTGGGTCCCAGCTCTTTTCGATTGCAGAATCTAGAGGGGCAGCCTGACACCTATCCAGTGAATGGCCAGGCTCTGAAAAGATATTTCGCTTGATGACAACTCTTTGTATACTATGTAAATATTTTTCTTTTGTTTGCTTTTCTTTTGCTGTTTTGGTTTTGATTTTTTCCTTTGCGCTTATCAGTTTCGCTTTTGGAAATACACATACCTGCATGCTAAACTGTTCAGAAAAAGAGAATAGAAAATTATTTCACTAAAATGACTGCTAAAACATTGTATAAACATCAATTGTATACTTCTGAAATTTACATCTCTGTTAAAAAAGGCTGTTGTTTGAAAGAAGTTAACTGATTCCGATCTATGAGTAAAAGCCCGTCGCAATCATCTATTATCTTCTTACGCTGTCTCTGTTCCTTAAGCGAATGACTCAGAAGATGTCTCCCTACTTTAGAAGGTTGTTTCTTTAGACAAATCACCCCTGGATCTTAATGAAGGACAGTTCTAAAAAAAAAATAAAAAAATTCTACTGAGGTCTGTAAAAATATGCTAAAATATAAAAAATTTCAGCGTCACCCCGCTCAATTATATATATTTAAAAAACCAAATAAATCATTAAAGAGCTGTGGGAAGTGCTTGTAAACCCTCCGAGATGCTGAAAAGGTCTACTGGTAGCGAGTAAATGCATGCATGATGCCAAGACAACTTCGCCGGGGTACTGAACAGGCCTGCTGGCAACGAAGCAATGTCGGGTATATGAAAATTTGCAAATATGAAACCTCTTAATCTTAAAAATGTCCTTTATTCTGATATGGAACTTCTTGGCAGGATACGGATATCAGAGTGGGTTAAATGGAAACCCTGTCGAGGCTATGGACGCCTGCTGGCAGCAGTGGCCCTGTCAATAGTATTGGAGATTTTATCTTTAATATCGTGACTCGCTTGTCTTAAGACTGTTATTAGTTTTCATCCTTTAAACACTGCTGGAATATTTGATTGTTGATGATGTTTAAACAATTTTCTGGTTATTTCTGTGGAATGATTCTTGTTATCTTAATCTGAATTCGTTCTTTTGGTAGAGATAACTGCTTCTACCAGTGTGTCGCCATTGTTGGCAGCCAATTCACATTTTTATGCTATCCTTATAAGCTGCTTACACCAATGTTTTGTAACCCTTGTTTTTCATCGCAGTCTTCGGAATAAAACAACACTATTATTTTTGCGCAATTTGCACACCTCTCTTGTCCTCATTTTCACGACTGCAAGCGTGAAAACTTTGATTTTGAAGTCACATTAAAATCGTCGCTGGATTGTTATGGTCACTCTTGTCTATATGTTCACTGCATTTACAATTTAATTATAATTGCACAGTTGGCAAGGCTCCAAGATCTTTACTCATTTGGCATTCTTTAATTGTTAATATGACTTTGTTTTTATAAGACTGTGATGATATTCTTATGGTCAAGTTTTTGATACATTGGTGTTTTAATGTTCTATTGTCTTTCATCCATTTTTTTTGACACATTGGTTTTATGAAAACACATCGACGTGTGGTTAAACCCTTGGTATAATCATTTCATACAATTCATATTTGGTATAATCGAACCCTTGGTGTTGATTTCGAATCATTGTTTTGGTTTTAAAACTATGCTAATACTATTGCTTGCACAAACCATTGGATCGACTCACTATAGATTTAATTGTTTGAATGGCATTGTTTTAAACATATGCAATTATGATTTGAATCGTTATATTCACCGCCGGTTGTACTTATGGAAATGACTATTTTGCATGGGCTGGTCTAGCTCCACCACCCTCGCACATTCGGGCATTAATGCCTTCCCCCTATCCCGGGTCATCTCTGTTGATTTTTGGGTTAGCCTGTGTGCTATCGATCCTGCGAATACCTTGTTCGAACCCTTGGCCGTAAACCCTTGCCCCCTGTTTTCTCTTCTATGGCACCGATGGTACGCATAGAACCAAATGGTAACCAAACTCTGTTGCTATTTGATAATTCTTGCAAAGATTTGGAAAACGGTGGCTGGCTGGTGTTTATCCAAAGGTTCGAGGGTTTCAACCTTTCAGTTGCCCAACAATTCGCCCTCACCTTTGACGGATGCAGGGCTAAGGTCAGAGACATACAACTCAAGCTCAATGAGGAATTCGTAAGCTCTGCTACAGGATTACCATCCACAAGGAAACGTTGGTTTAAAAACTCCAAGGTAGACGAGGTGCCGTGGCCACTCCTATTCACATCAAGAAAAATTGTTTCCTGTGATAGAGGTATGCCTATCACTACCCTCAAACGCAGGTGGCATGATCTTTTGGTGATTATTAAACAGTTTGTGACTTGCGAAGGTCGGTATGGATTGGTGTTTCTGTATCATCTTCGGTTATTAACGAATTTTATAGGCTACCCTTCTTGCGTAGTCTTTACAAGATGTCTAAAAGATTCAAGCGTGAGAAGGTGGATAATAGCCTGTTTCATCATGGCTTGATCAGAGTTATAGTCGTCCATCATTTGAGCCTTCATGGTGATAGTTGGCAGGCCTTCCTATCTAGGAATGGCTTTGCCACTCCAGAGTCTATCCAAGAAGACAAGGTTGTGGTTATTGAAACATTGGTTGGACCGGCCGTGCCATTTCATATCCTTCTCCCCCCTGTCAAACCCTCAGATTGCCCTGACATCGACCTACCCAATACCATAGCCAACCCATGTACTAAATATAAGACTGAGGCCGACAAGAAGCTGGTGAGGAAGAAAGGTAAGGGTGATTCTACTATCAACAGTAAGGGTAAGAAACATGCTCGATGGATATCGAGATGCGCTAGGAATAAACCCAAGCTAAACGTTGATCAGAAGCCAATAGTGTTGAGCGAGGACTCGGACTCCGATATTGAGCGTTTCCTAGCTGAGGAGTACCCCTATTCCCATGGCCTATGCTCCACGAAACCCTATGACTATGTCTCTAACTTACCTCCGTGCCTCAAAAATGAACCAAACTACTCGGGAATCAAGCTACACAAGGAAACCCCTGGTAATTTGAACAAACCCTCGCCTGTGGTGTTAAAGGCCAATCAATTACCGCGCACCCAATGTAATTCCTGGCTTGAGCGCTATTACACTGATGTCCCCCTGTTGCAATCAAAGATCAAATTGTTAGAGGAACGGGTGACAGTGCTGTTGAGGGAAAACAATAGGTTACAAGCCAACCAGAAGAAACAAAAAACCACCGGTTCGATTGTCTTCAGGAATGTCGAAGCCGCAACGGCCTTCGTTAATTCAAAATTATCATGACCGAGCTATTTCATCATTGCCCAGGTATGTGTTTTGATATCGATTTTTCTTTGTAAGTTTGCTTGAATTAATTTAACTGATTGGAGTTGTTTTCAATTAGCTCTGTTTGTTTTAATACATTCGAAATGATTCTGTTATAGTTTGATCATCAAAAACGATTTTGTTGTGGATCCTGTACAGTAGATTCGTTTTGCTAAAATCAAATATAGCTATGATTTGGTTATGCGATTTTGTTGTGATCAGCCTAGTATAAGCGATTGAGTTGTTTGTGATTTTGTTTGGTTTGCTTTGAAACAAGTCTGTTTCATTTTGAATCAATATTTTCGTTTTGGATTGCATTCGACCTGTACACAAGATTTGTTTGGTAAATATGATTTTGCATAACGATTGTGTCGGTCCCAAATTGGTTTGATTCATTTCTTTTGGTTGAACCTAAAACGATACTGTATGCCCTCGATTAGCAATGATCAATTTCATATGCATTAAAGATTGATTCGAGGTAGTTCTATTAGTTTTACATCAAGAAAAAATGATGATCCTGTTAGTTTCGTTTTTGATTTGAAAACGATTTTGTTAATGGTTGAGGCGACATAAACTATTACATTAATGATTTGTTTAACTGGTTACAGTTTGTGTCGATGAAAATTGGTTCATGAAAATGATTTCATTGCTTTTGAATTATCTAAGAGATTATGTTTACCCCGAATTGGTGATAACAAATGTTGAACATAGTGCATGTATCTCTGTTACCATTCGTTCAAACATGGTTTCGTTTGCTCTCAAAT
The DNA here is from genome assembly GCA_009831015.1 of Picea engelmannii. Classification (NCBI taxonomy): domain Eukaryota; kingdom Viridiplantae; phylum Streptophyta; class Pinopsida; order Pinales; family Pinaceae; genus Picea; species Picea engelmannii. The sequence goes on along the minus strand of ML779645.1, from coordinate 351,922 downwards.
TAGCATAGAAGTTTTGATTTGAATGATTCGTTTGGTTTCCAATTAGCAATTAAATATTTGTTTAATAGTTTGAATATAATTCTTTAAGTTTTGGATTGATTTTAAAACGATTCTATGCTCAAATTAGACCAGCTACAGAATCGCAAGATTCTGTAGCTAGTCTTAAAAATTAGATTTTGGTCAATTTTATCAATAAAACATTATCTAAACTTCTGTATTTTTGTCTCCTTATAGGTACCTACGAATTTCATTGACAAATGGGACATGCTGTAGCAGTTTAGATATAGTTTTGAGTTGTTAGTCATAGGCTAAAATAGAGACTTGGGATATTATCCCTAGATTTTTTTTTGTAAAACTGTTTTGATAATTCCCACAGGGATGTTTTACCCTGTGGGAGGTCTTTAAATACTTGTTATTTTTCGTAATGAACCCATCATCATCACTGTTGGGAGAACCAGACTATGGACTTATAATACAGACTTGGATGAAAGTTGATGTTATTGCTACAGCTTTAGCTTTCAATATATCAAACTTTTATTTCGGGTTTTCTTCGTATCAGTTTGCAATTAATTATTGACTACTTTAGGTATCATAATTTGTTGCAGGTTGATGTGATTTGATTTATTTGTTGTCCATTTATGATCTCTCTTATTTTAAAAGTACAACAATTACCTTGTTTCAATTTGATGAACTAAAGATTTATCTTCTTCATTAAATGAATCATTCCATACAAATATTTGCAAACAAATTTATCTAATGTGATGATTTGTAAATCATAAGATTGCTGTTATTTTTTATGTCTTGTTTGTCCTGTCATTTATATTGAAAGAGCACAGTTGCTTCCTGTTTACGAGAGGCTTGTGGAGAATCTGGTGCGGGTTTCCTCCCACCGAACAGATATATCAACTATTGCATATAGGACAAACCTGAAGCGTTACTTCAGGTCAGTTTGCTATTTGCTATTTAATAGTTAATTTATTAGTGTTATTTATGTAGTTTAGATAGATATATATAGTTCAGATTTATAGTTAGAGTTATTATCTTAGTTAGTTTTTATTTAATTTCTTTCTCATAAAATTATAAAAATAAAAAAACGATAGTTTTGCTGTCTTAGGACAGTTTACAAATGATTTTTGCAGGTTTTCATTTAAATCTGTAGTCTGTAAACATTGTATATTTGTAATTAGATCTAATTCTGTTGATAATTGAATATTTAATTTTATAGAAATATGGCTGTATAGTTTAGGTAATAGATTGTATATATTTATTTCAGATTTGTTTATTAGTTTGTTTTAATCATTGTTTTCATTTAGATTAGTTCCTTTAGTTAGTTTTCTTTCATTTTCCTAGGACTTAGATCGGCCAATAGAGTTGCTAAACCCGTCAGGGTGGATCATTCCAAACGGCTTGGGTTATTTAGACAACCCCGGACCGGATCTACTCTTCCAGTTGGTAAGCGTTCATTTACACTCGTCAAAACAGACCAAGGGAGATATGATACATTTATCATAAAGGTGCACTTGTGATAAATGGGCCTAGACGTAGTCCTTCCTTGATCATGACAAGGAATAATATGGACTTGAGGTGCTTGAGGTGTTTTCCAAGTGTCAGTTAGCATTATGCTAGCATTCACTCATGGGGGTGTACCTACAGTGAACAACCTTGGTTGAGAATGTCTCCCTCGTTGAGAGGGAGTGTTGATGTTTGGACAACATCGGGAATACATTCTTCCATATATATATATATATATATATATATATATATATAATATATGACATAATATTTATAATACAACGTATAAATATACATAGTAAATAAATAGTTACTTATTATCCAAGTGAGACATCCTTTCATGGATGGTCACCATATGTTCTATATATATGAAACTCTCATCATTGTAATAACATCAATTTAATATAAACATTTTCTATTGTACTCATGTCTCTATGCATGGTTATTCTTCTTGTGATCTTGGTTATTACTACTGCTATTGTTCATGGTTTATGCTTCAGTTCAAGTAAATTTATAAAGAAACTGAATGTAATTCAACAACATTAAAATCCAACATAATTTTAGTCACTTCCAAGTCATCTTTTCCTTTATGCTCTAAACAAGGAAAGTTAGGAGTCCATCTCTCTTTGCCTTTCCATCTTACCTTGATGTCAATCTCTATCAATTATCTTGTACTTTTTACCTTGTGCTAGTTTTGAAGGATCCTTTCGTCCCTCGAATCTAGTGGGCCTTCCCCTATCAACTTTAGCACTTGTATTATAAGGGTTTGTTTTAGAGGAGAGTACACCTTCGGCCCATCTTCCTCATTGGTGGGTGACCTCAGAAAAATCAAGGAGAACCCTCATTGATTTCTATCTGGTTGTTTCATGTGCAAGACTCCAACTTATTATTGCATTGTTGATATTTGTACACTTGATGGTTTGGTGATCCAATTGATTGTATCATATTCATGGACATGTGTGATCCATAAATGAGAGGCTTATAGCCTATCCGTATCACCAACACAAAATTCTCTATTTAAAATAATTATAACTCTGCCTGTGCAGATGTTGGAAAAAAATAATTCTCAACCAATCTAGTCCCAAGTCGAGTTGAAAAGAAATAATGAGTCAATTCGAGTTGAAAAATGCAATTCAAAGAAATTCGGGTTGAGTCGAAGCAAGTCGGGTTGAGTCGAAGCAAGTCAGGTTGAGTTGAAGCAAGTCAAATTTACCCGAGTATAAATTACTTCAAGTCGGATTTCTTCTAAGTCGAGTCAACCAAGATATGGCTACTGATCGAAAAGGGAAGGAAATTTAACCAAATGGGAAACCAAGTTGAATTTTTAGTGATCAACGACTGGAAGGAATGTTTGAGGGCAAATTTACTCACCATTAATGTCAGTAAACAGTTTGGAATGAATTTGGGTAACCCATGGTGCATAAAAACATTTTGGAGTCGATTTTAATGTCCATCGATAATCAAGAACATTTAAAAAGTTGATTTGGCATACAATGATGGAGGAAAACGTTTTGGGTGAGTTTTGTAGCAGGAAAAGTTGCAAAATGTGGATATGTTTGGTGGGTAGCTAATGAATGCCCATACAACCCCAGACTTAGATATGTACGATGTATATTATTTATGGCCAAAGGAAAAATTCCCAACTAAGTCGAGAATGAGCTCAATGTCTGAAAACAAAATTAGAAACCTATGAATGAATAACAACGACTCTGGAAAGAGGGTCATCAATTTCCAACCTCAGAATTCATTGCATGGCTACAATTAAAGAGTTGTTATTCTAGTTTATTAACCCACTGAGAAATTGATTAATATAAAACAAGCTCATACAATAGCAATGTGAATTTCTCATCTCTAGAGTATACACAAATGACCATTAAATTTCAATGCAGACATTAACCATTCCTAAGAAAATATAAACCACGAAAATCATCACACATAGACTTACATTTTTTACCCTAGAAAATCAAACAAGAAAACCAATATTCTTTTTGGCTTTGACCAAGATCTTATTCATTCAGCAATGGGCAAGTTATAGGCTCTCTAGTACATGTCTATGCTCCTTAGTAACATCTGGGAAATCTCTTTACATCATTCACAACTAAAGAACCCCTTTTTCATTGTGGGGATACATTATATAGAATGTTGAGTCTACTGGGAGGATAACTGGAAGGTCAGGCGTCCCCAACATTTCAACTTCTCTCCAGTTTGTCTCTCCTCCATTTCTTTATTTGTTTTTCTTTTATCCCACGTGGGAAAGGTATTATGAGCGTCTCTTTATTCCTTTTCATACAACCATATATTTCTCGACTTTACATACATTACATACAAAAATTGGACATCAACCATGATGACATGGGTCCCTTCATGTCAACAAGTTGATCTCCTTCATCACCCATAACCTTAACAATTCCTGTGTTGTTCATCTTTGAGTCTTGTGCCGATAGCCAATTGTTCTTATTGGATTTGATTCAGATCAATGTGTGAGTTGTATTATCCCTCAAGAAGGAGTTTCCATTCAAGTATCTCCCCACATGTTCTAACCACGTCATTTGTTTCTAGAGATATATCTCTAAGATTGTATTTCGATGATGGTCCTTAAGAGTTCCTCTTATTCATAAGCTCTAATAGAATTCTCCCTATCAACACCAACACCTTGATTCTAGGGGTTAGTCTTGTGCACCTTGGTTCCATTTTATTTATTGATGGGTTACCTATGGCCAAGCCGAGAGAGTCCTTATTTCTCTTGGACTTGGTAGGATATCATGTGCTCAACTCCAACTCATTTTCTCACCATTGAAATTCATACATATATTTCAATGATTCATCCTAAATTGCAATTTCTCATACTTGATTGAATTGGATCAATATTTCTCAATGCTATCATATTGAGCTTCCCTCTAGACAACTCTCTTTAGATATTGGTATCCCCTTTTCTAATCCACCAATATCCTCTAGTTCCCCCCCTAAAGGGAATTTGTTCCTATGTATTCATATTAGTTGCAACCTTCATTATGATTCCATGTTGTCTTGGCCATTTTTTTTTTCCAGGCATGTATATGTAGGACTACTCATTTCATTATATTGTATTTTGGCACCTATTCACCACGATCATTTTTTTTATTGTATTGAGACACCATTTTGTCTCATTTTCCTAGCCCATTTATGCCATGTTGCACCATTATATCATTATGTGGAGCTATCTTGATGAACATGGTTATACCCACCTTATACTTATTGAGATCTTCTACACACATCACCTTTTTTACTTCTTGTTGACAGGTGGTTCTCCTTTGTCCTTATGCAGGCTATCCTCCTTCATTGGCCACTCTACTCCATCCTTAGCTCTTCTCATAAATGGATAAATAAATTATGATGTATTTCGGTCACAAAATTTTCTCTTAAGATCACACATCAGGGGGCACTCTGTTATCACATCAAAACTACTCACTTGCGACATTTTCGGTACTCATACATAAATATGTCACATTTGGCATGCATAGCCCTCATTTTCAACTCATTTCCATCATCATATGATCTCAAACTTACTGAAATCAGTCTATTCAAACCATGGAATTTACCTAACTTGGCCAACACATATATCATCCCCAAAAATTGTGCACGAATAGTGTAGATATTACCCCTAGAAGTTGTGTTTCCCCTTAAAGTAGCCAATTTTCACTTTTTCTAGCCTCCATCAATTTACTCAAATTAGTGTGATGGGAGGTTAGTTATATGTGGACCATCCTAAACCCTAATTTGTATTTTTAATCTTTAATTGGTCATATTTAACCACTATTTGGAAGACCATGGCAAAGGGGTTTAACCACTACTCTACTATAAATAAAGCACTTGAGGTCACTCCATCCATCCATCCTCATAAGTAAGGTTGTGCTACCGAAATGTCACTATAATATTAAGGACCTCTTCCTATTGATTGTAATTTTCTTCCCTAGGTGCCTTGCTTTCCATTGAAGGAGGGAGTCAAAAAAACGCCAAGGAAGCCAATGACTCATCCCAAGGAGGGGCTTTGGAGCCCATCCAACTTCAACAAGCTCATCCACCAAATGTATTATTTTGTCCTTCTCATTGTTAATGATTTTTTTTTACATTCTTTCATATCATTTGTTCATGTTAATGTAATGCTTTCTTTTATTGGTTCTTTATCTCATGAATAAGTTAGGTTCGAAGCATGCAGAGTAGACATGGGGTTTGGTTTTTCGACTCTTTAGACTGCTTTGTCTAGGATTAATATGAAACCATTAAGCTAGTGGGATTTATCTACCCTTGTAACAAATCTATGCCAATACCAATGATTATATCTACAATCATTTTGATTGTGGTGATTGTTAATTATTTGTATTTAATCATTAATACTTTATTTGTGAACAATTTTTTTAAAGATGAGATCATTTTAAAAACTAATTATTAAAATCCATGTTTAGTAATATAAATTTATTTCACAATAAAATTAAATAATATATTATGAAATATATCATAAATAATGAAATGCTTAAAAAGTAATAAATAATAACAACATGTTGAGCCCTCAACAACTACCCCAAGTTCACAAAACTTGAGAACCCCTCCTTACCCTTTGCTTTCAATTTTGGTCTTCATCTAGTTTTCATAACAAAGTTCATTTGAATTCAAGTGTTATATTTGAGGTTTTGTGAATCTTTAAAAAAATTTGCTTTTGTTGAAAGACCCATTATCTTAAGAGTTTTTTTACTCTAGAGTTCAATTTAGCATTCTTCTCCTTCCTTTGAGATCAAGCTCTTCAAAACCTATTTGTTTGAAATTATTCGAAAAGGGATTTCATGACTTTTAAAATCATCTTCTTATTGGGTTTTGCAAAACAAAGACACATATTATCAATTTGGAGCAAGATGTTAATGATTTTCCTTTGCTTCCCCATATTTTACTAGGTATTTTGAATGTGGAGCTTCCTTTCAAAATTTTACTTGTCATTTAGCTTGCAATCCCACATTCCACATCTAACATGAAATCCAAAGTGTGGAAAATCTTTCTATCCATTTCCTACCATGGTCCAGTTCTCGCAACCTCACATCTCCATATCCAATGTGGAGTGCAAAATTTCTTTGTTCCATTCTATTGTATATTATATACCTGCATCCCCATATCTAGAAAATTTCCCTAGTTGAGAACAAATATCATAGTTGAGCAAAAGAATAATGGGAAAGTCATGTTTTGATTTGTTGACAATGTTTATGTTTGATGTTGTTGCTATGAGTAGAATGCAAGGTAAATCATGGATTCCAATAAGAAAACCAAGGGGAAAGGTCTATGGGAACCTTACAAACTTTTTAGACCGAAAATCAAATGGCCCTTGAAGAAAACGAACGACCTTCCATCAGATTATGAATTATAGATCTCATTCCTTGTACTCCCTACAATTAAATTGAAGGAATTTTCAATCTTTGTGAAGGAATGTAATGGTAAAGGGTTTTAACCATGAGAAAATGTGTGGTTTGAGATTGAGAAAATAGTTTCTCAACTCCATCTATATTGTAATATTAAAATTAATCACAAAATCAAATTCATGGTGCAACAATGATTAATATATAGTTTGGTTGTTAGAGACAACATTGTACTTATAGAGAATACATCATTTTCTAGAAATTTTAGTATCACTGTTGTCTAATGCTTGCAAAATGTACCCTCCAACAAAAACTACACATACATGTGATAGTCACACATTCAATTACCTTGCTAATGATGACTTCATGTTTATTTTTTTCATAGATGAAGCCGTGAGAAGGCACATGCCTTTTATTTTCTTGTAAATATCAAAGGAAGATTTTAGGCAACGCAATGGTGAAGGGTCAAATCAAATGTTAGTTTGAAGTCAAATGTTGGGGTATTATCTAAAAAAATACAACATTGGCACTATATCGATGATCAATTGTCCTTGTTTATTATGTATGATGAACATGCAATTATTTAATGAGGATGTAGGCTTCCACAATTTAAAACCACCACTACACATGTTGTGAACACATGAATCGTAGAAGTTGAAAGATGGTTTATAAAAAAACAACTTTCATCTATGCTAACCACCTCTCAACTGTGAGGTGGTTTCTAGGGTTATTAATAATATTTTCTCTATGTACATTCACAATGCACCTATCTAAGGTCAGATTGACGACTGGTGTTATATTGTGAGGAGAGGGGTCCATCAAGAAATAAAGCAATTCAATTGTTGTGAAAAACCAAGAAACATTCCACCTAAACAAGATCAAGGGTCCATGTTGTATTGTATGGGAGAGGTGATATGGATTGGATAATTATATAATTTTTCATCAATATTGATACTTTCTAGGTGGTAAAATTGGAGGAATTGGTTTGCAGGGCCCATTTTAGTAGCAGGTCCCAGTTTGGAGATTTGGGGTCTGGAACATTCCAGAACCATTTTGAGGCATCAAAAGACACTTTTTGGGGTAAAAAAAATTTCAAGAAAAAATTACAACACCTCGACATTGTTCTCGACACCAAGACCTTTCCAATGGTGTGAAAAACACCTCAACCAGAGCTCATATGAGGAAGTTATGCCTCCTACAAGTTGACCTACCTTGTTAACCACCATGGTACCGAGTGGATGCCACATTAGCCCCCATTACTCACACATATGGATCTAGCCACATGTGTATTTTCAAGAATATTCTAGAAGGTCCAAAAAATAACACTATTTGAGGGTTGAGACATGCAAAAAACCTAACCCTAGATGACTATCAGACTATGTTAAATACTGGGTCGTTAAGAGGAGAAAGGGTTCCGTTATTTAGCATTGTACTTGTTTCATAGTTGAGCAGAGAATCTAGGAGTGGGATTTGAGAGCATAACTGAGGAGGAAGAATATTTTATAGCATCCATTCATGCCATAGTGTCAAAGGCAACTCCATATTGAGTGCATTTTTCTTTGTATTTGCATTTTCATAACTGAAGAATAAAGAGCAGAGCATAGGCCTTACCTTCGATCTAAGTTTTCTCCTATTTTGGTTTCTTGGAATACATATTGTTTTCATTTGTGTGGATGGTGTGTTTATTTGCTTGTTCTTTCTTTTTCATATTTCAATTATTTTCATAAATTTGAGCAATAAGCTAGTGCAAACAAAATCGAGATCTAAAGAAATAAACCTACATAAAAAAAAATCAATATAATACAAGATTTATCCTGATAAATTATTTTAGTGGAATATCCATGGCAGTTTACATATCATATTGGTGTCAGAGTAGTTTTCTTTGGGGTATTTTTGGGAAGTTGCAATATCTAAGAATTAGCTTAGTAAGGAAGTCACAAAACCCTATCCACAGAGGATGAGTCCAATGATAACAACCCTTGAGATGCAACAAAAGAGAGATTTATGAGGCTGGAAGAGAAAGTTGTTGATATTTTTCACAACATGGCCCTCCTCATGGCCACTCTAGAAAAAAAGTTAATACCTTTTAGGGAAGTTGGTGGTTGTAACTCAAAATTTGAATTGGATAAGAAACCAAGAGATATTGAATACCTAAAAAATGAGTGAAAAAAAGAGCCTAAGAAAGGGAAACCAAGTTCCAATGCCATCACTAAATAACCTCTATTCAAAATGGAAGCAAAAGTGGACATCAATATCTATCAAGGTGAGATCAATTTTGTTAATTTCAATCATTGGTTACAATATTTAGAAGTGTATTTCAACGTCCATAATATAGATGAAGAGCCGAAGATTTCATTTTCCCGACTAAAACTAGAGATCCATACACTAACCTAGTGGGAAAGCCACACATAGACACTTAGGCTGGAGGGTGATCCACCAGTAACTAAGTGGGAAGCATTTAAAACCCTCATCAAGTCCTAGTTTTACCCTATTGGGTACATAGAGAACTAGTGGATCCATTGGGATCACTTCAAGCACAGGTGGGGGTTAGAGTGTGCAAGAGTACACCATCAAATTCAGGAAAATGGTGATCATGTTGGGTTTCTCCCAAGAACCTAGATGTCCTCCTCAAGTATTTGGGGGGTCTACACAATCATTTTTTAAAGTAAGTGGTTCTCTTCAAACCAAGGACCATTGATGAAGTCCATGTAAAAGCACAATACCTAGAGAACATAGACCATAAGAAAGGGAATCCAAGTGGTTCTAAATAGAAATACCACTAAGATGATTCCGAGGGGAAGAAGAAGTGGAAAGGAAAAGACAAGAAAACAATAGCTACCAAACATTAGTGAAAGGATCCAAACAACCATTTCAATATCGATGGTCACACCAAAGACAAGCATTGAAAGATACATCCAAAAGTTGTAAGAAGGATTCTAAGAAGAAAAACATGTTGGGTATGGATTCAAGAAACTAGGTAAAGATCAAGTCGGATGTAGATGAGAATATTTTATGTACTTTAGTGTAGAAGGAGGTGAATTTGAGTATCCTTCATAGCAAGGAAGAGAAGGAGATGACAAAAATCTTCCACATTAAGATTTAGGTCAAAAATACCAAGGTAGATGCTCTATTTGATTCTAGTTCATAGGCCAACCTCATAGAAAATGATCTAGTCTGCAATCTTGGGTTGTAGGTTCATGATCATTCAAACTCATATCAATTGGGATGGGTGAATAATGAAGAAGAGATCAAAGTCACTAAACAATGTACGATCAAGTTTGTTGTAAGTGCATATTTTATTGATGAATTGGAGTTAGATGTAGTACCCCTTGACGTGTGTGGTGTAGTGTTTGGAATCCCCTACATGTATATGAGGGATGTGATCATCATGCAGAGAGAAAAATAGTACCACTCGATCAAGGATGAGAAGTATTACATCATCAATGCACACAAAGGTAAATTGAATATCTCTCTAGTAAGTGCCAACCAAACCAAAAAGTTGATCAGTTCTAATAAGAAGTATGTATTGATTTTCTTAAGAGAGAATCATCCAGGGGAAGAATTGGTAAGAGTAAGGCATCATTGGAGGGATGTATCAAAGAGAAGAAACAATAGTTGGAGGAGTTGTGTTGATGGGGCATAATTTTCCCTGCAATAATAGGGGGTCCTCCTCGATACATAGTTCCAACTAGACTATGCACCATTTGTTTTAGGAGAGCCATCCATAATTTGGCTCGACTGTCATTGCTAGTTTTTGGTTTTTCTGATTGCGGTCTGGTTTACCGATGAAGGTGGATGATGGATGGTTATGCAATGAAAAGATGTAGATGAAGACTATGTATGAAAAGAAAACTAATCTATTGCTAATATATCCTACCTTATCCTAGCTAGGAGCATACTAAAGTAACAAGGGTGAGTTGTAAATGAAACCAAACTTTACAGAAAACCTCCACACGGGTAGCTGAAATGAATTTGCAAGGTTAGAAACATGTGCACACATACACGTAACCTGAACAATCCAAATTATATTTATGCATATGTTAACAACTCAACATTCTCAGGACTTCAAGATATTTGAAAGAATAATAAAAATTGTAGAATGACATAGAGTGCATAATATCAACCTATAAGAAAACAAGCATTCTTACAGTCCATGTGAAAAGCATACATCCCACTTGAAATTGTTCACAAAAAAGACAACTTCACACATAAATTCTCCTTTCTTGCAAAAAATGGCCCTAAGGGATTCTCAATATTCATTAACAGAGTATAAGTCCTTGAATTAGTTCTTGAGTATATACAGTGCTTGAATATCCCCTACAAAATGGGCATCTTCTTTCGTTTATATAATCACTTATAATTGTTAAGTGAATCTTTGTATTCCCCTTAAAGAAGTTGTTACAAAACCATTCAGTTTCCTTTTTCTTAGTGACAAGTGTACATAATAAGGAAAAAATTGAGGTTGGTTGAGAAAAAGACAAAATAAAAGATAGGTAATAACAATTTCTGATTGATGTTTTTTCTTATTTAGGACTCATATCCTTGAGATAAATTGTCCACACCTCCAGCTGATCATACAAGGAAATGATCCTTCGGTAGAGTAGTTCCTCTAATGCTACAACATGCATGGCTATGTTGTCTTCAATGACCAACATATCCTTAGACAAAGTAGCCATGAATGCTTGGATCATGGTGTCACTCTGGTAGGTTGTATAATATGTTTCTCTATCAAGTCTGTGGTCACCTTGGTAGATAATTCGATGACCTTTCACCGATGATTAGTGTTGTCTTGGAATTTTCCCACTAACTCCTTCATGACTAAGTTCTATCCAAGTTATTCCAATTGAGGGAGTCGACATCCTTTGATTAATTCTTTAGAAACCTTATGTAATTTCAAGCATATTTCCATTGATTTGGTAGTTGATTTATCAACTCTTTGACCATCTTGTTGAAAAAACTCTATTGAGTGGATATATGTTTTCCTCTCCATTTTAGAGGGGCGATAAAGCTCGGCTGGTTCATTAGGATTCTCTACAATCCATTGGTCGTTATAACCCATCCTTTCTTGGATAGTGTTAAAATGTGTAAGCTTTGCTTGTACCTGACCATGCTGATATATAACAATGGTGACCACTTGTTGGAAGAGATGCAAATTTGCATACATTTCTACGATGGTTTCTTCTAGCTCTGTTCTTACTTTCTTATCACTTGCTTCAAAGTTCTGGAATCTGCTTTCATCTACTTTCATTTGTTGAAGTTTCTCTTCTAATTCCTTCATTCTTTCTTCTTTTTCTTGGTCTTGCTGGGACAACCTCCTAATGTTGTCTTCATTAGCGTTCATTGTTGATGTTTTGTAGTAACGAGAGGTATTCCCTCTTAGAATTTTTTCATTAGAGAGGAATATTCCAAGAAGTCAAAGGAAGAACATTAAACAGTTGAAGAATACCCCAGAACAGATGTTGGCCCCACAGGAAAATAATAAAGTGAAAATAGAATTTACAAGAATAGAATTTGTCCCTAATAAAGTGACTTGAAGAATATAAATAAAGGGAGACGCCTTGCCATTTGAAACACACTCACACAAATCTCTCACTCAAGAAAAGAAGTTACAAGTCTGAGGCAAGGAAGAAGACGCAACTACTACAGTTTCTAGGGTTTCAGTTTTGTCTTGGGAAGTTTGCTGGAAGAGGCTGAGTACTCTAGTACTCTTGCTATGGTTATTACACATCATATTTCAGGGTTTTTCTTTTTTTTCTCAGTTTTCTGTCCTCGCTAGGGTTTGAAAAGAAGAAGAGATAAGTACTTGTAATCATGGTTTCTTCATTGCTGGTTTTTCTCATGTGAATAGAGCTTGGTCATGGTTGTATTGTGTTATCATAAATATTCTCTCTAATAAAAGTTGGTTGGGTTTTTCCTTGAGTTTGGGGCTTTCCCAGGAAAAATCTTTGTGTCTTCTTATGCTTTTCTATATGCTTCTAGATCCTGCTTATATTTTCATTAAATGGTTTTTGAATACCAAAAGAATATCAAAATACTTTGGTAAATTGATTTCTACTAAAAATTTAAGAAATTCTAACATGGTTTCAAAGCTTAAGGGTCAAATCCATATTTGACTTAGCCCAAGACACCAACAAGAACAAATATTTGTATTCATTGGGGATTTATAGTGCTATCATTGAGGAGAAAATTGTACTCGACAACACACCTAACCCTATCACATGTCCTAAAACCCTAGAGTTAACTTTTTAAGAAGGTTGAAATTTTGGGATTTTTCAGGCCTAGGGTTTCTACAAGAAAAAATGACTACCAGTATGAGCGTTGAAGAGAGGCTGGATGGAGTAGACAATTTAAGATCATGGAAGCATAGAATACTTCTCATTCTAGAAGATAATAAGCTCTTGGATCATGTCAAAAAATTTCTCCCAGAACCAGAAGAGGAAGAGGCCAAGACAAGGAATACAAAAAATGAGATCAAGGCTTTCACATATTCAATCAAGGACCACTTGATTCCTAATGTATCAGAATTGAAGACACCAAAGGAGATGTTTAATGCCTTAAAAAGGCTATATGAAAGAAAGAATACAAGCATGAAGCTAACCCTAAGGCATCAACTCAAAAATGTGATGATGAACAATTCAGATTCAGTTTCTACCTACTTCATGAGGATTTATCAGATCAAGGATCAACTAGTAGCTATTGAAGATTTAGTGGATGATGCAGAGCTTGTGACTACAACTCTAAATGGATTTCCTTCTTCTTGGGATGCATTTGTTTAGGGAATTTGTGCAAGAAGGAAATTTCCTAAATTTGACAAGCTATGGACATACTATGTCCAAGAAGAATCAAGATTGACATCCAAGATACATAAGACCAATGATGAAGAGAACCAATCTCTTGCTGCTCATGTGAAGAAAAGGAAAGAAATAAGAAACAACGGTTCAAAGAAAAATAGAATATCAGTTCCATATCACAAGAAGGACGTACTTAAGATTAAATGTTTCAGCTGTCAGAAGTTGGGACACTTTGCTTACCGGTGTTCTCAAGGGAAAGGAAAGAGAAAAAATCATGCACATGCAACAAATATGGAGGAGTATACATCTCAGAAGAAGATAAGGGAAACAAAATATGAAGAGTATGTCTTTATCTCAGCTCTCACAGGTACCATCACTCAAGGAAGTGATATTTGGCTAATGGATAGTCATGCTTTCAAGCACATGTCTGGTTTCCAAAATTCTCTTACAAATTTGACGGAAAAGAGTTTGTCCCTTCAGGTGGAACTTGGAGATGATTCCAAGCATGCAGTAAAAGGAGTAGGATAAGCCTCCTACCAACTTGAATCAGGTAACTCTACTTCTATAAAGGATGTATTTCTTGTACACTATTTACATAAGAATATTCTTTCTATCTCTTCTTTAGAAAATCAAGGCTTCATAGTAGCTTTTGTTGATGGCCAAGTCATTCTATGGCCTAAGGGTTCAAATATAGATTCAACTACTGTGATTGGTGTCCAAGAGGGAGGATTGTATAAATTAAAGGGACAACTAGCATAATACCTTGTACACCAATATTATCTCTAGTGAGCTATGGCACCAAAGACTTGCTCACCTCAACTATAGAGCCTTGCCAATTTTGAGCAAGATGGTTACAGGTCTACCAGATATGTAGGTGGAGCATGATGGAACATGCAAAGGATGTTCACTTGGCAAGAATTCCAAGGGAATTTTTCTAAGCCGTGACAATAGATCCAACAGGATCTTGGACATTATACATTCAGATGTATGCGGACAAATGACGGTACCATATCTAGGTAAAATTTTAAATTATGTTACTTTTATTAATGATTTCTCACGTAAAACATGGATCTATTTCTTGAAAGAAAAAGATGAAGTTTTCAATAAGTTTCAAGAATTCAAGGATTTAGTATAAAATCTCTCTGGAAGAAATATTAAAGTTTTGAGGTTAGATAATGGAGGTGAATACACTTCAAATGAGTTCAAGGACTTGTTGACCCCAAAATCTCACCCTTGAGATTTGGATGGTCAAAGGGTCAGTCTACCCTTTTAGGCTGGAATTCAGAGGTTATTTCTGATAGCATAAGACCATCATTCAGAGGTTTTCCAAGCACATTGATTCTTCTCCTGGTCAGTTAGAGGATGTTTTCTTACATGAGTTGAGTTCAGAGTTTGTTTTAGTGATTTCTGAGTTATTACAGGATGAGGTTTCAGTGCCAAGTTTGAGTATGAGAGACTTGTAACACTATGGGACACTTCTTGCCCATGAGGATCTTATTGACCCCTCACATCAGTTATTTGATAGCATATTATTACTCCTTGTCCAATTCTGCTTCCAATGAGTATACACTTTACGGTATTTGGACAACCTTTCCTTTTGGTGATGAGGTGGAACATGTGATGATGTGGTAGGGTAAGGTGGCGACCCATGTGGGGCCCACACGCTTAAATTTGGGCCTTTTTCCTCCTAAAATTGGGCCCACTAAGTCTCCCAACACTTTCTAAATAAAAACTGAATAAAGTAAAGAAGTTTCCCAAAGTCATAAAGCATCTTAAAGCAAGTCATAAAGCATCTTAAATAAAGTCGAAAGTCAAACTGGGCGAGTTTCCTACTTTCTGCTTTTAGCTTTTAGCTTTATTCTTTTTCCCTTTCCCAACTTTCCCCTTTTCTTGCTTTAGCTTTCCACTTTTTCCTTTTTCCTTCCCCTCTTTCACTCATGCGACCTAAGTTTCCCTCATTCCCTTAACCTAAGAAACCTATTTCTCTCCATGAGGTTTGCCCTTCCTACCTTTTTGGCCATAACTTCCTCATACCTAACCAATTTTGACTCATTCAACCTCCATTATTCTCTAGATAACCCCCATATTTGACTAGAAGGCTTGGGAAAGGTTTGCTCAACCAGTTTTAGCAAGAATTTCTGCAATGACACATGGCAGGTGGATAGATTGACACTTGGGTGAGGAATATTGGCTAGCTTTTTTCCCATTTTGGAAACACCAAGGCAAATTCTTCATGTATTTAGCTATATATGCAACATTCTTCCACAGTTGACAGGTTGATCACTCTATTGCAGGAGCATTACTACTCTCTCATTCTATTATGTCTCTCATTCTAGCTTCGAATTCTCAGTTTCTTGGAAATCATTGAAACAGTTCTTGGCTTTTCTCTATGATGGAGGCATTCCTTTGATTTGACATGAATAAAGAGTCTTATGTGTTGATTTTGGCCTAAATTCTTGTTGTTTCATTGTTTTTCTAACTAATTGCAAGTGTTTGAAGATTATCCTTCACTTGGGGTCGATTTGGCACCTTTAAAGCACTCTTCCCTCTCGATTTGCTTTATTTTTTCATTCTAATGGTTTGCTCTGCTTAGGGTTTTCCACCAAAATTAATCTAAAATCATTTTTTATGCAAGTTTTGGGTGAGGTTATCTAACCTTCATCCCAAAACCATCTTGTGCTTGTTTGATTTGTGTTTTGTAGGTCGAATCTCATCCATCAAGCAACATGCCCTAGGGTAGCCTCCTTGTGGTTGGCATGCACTAGCCCAAAACGAGAGGGGTGACATCATTTGTGATAGTAGGATCCACCCCTAAATTAAGCCTAGTTTGATTCCCTCAAATATAAAAATGACCTAAAGCCTAGGGTTTCATATTTAGCCTTAACAAATTGGTGTTGTTGCCATGGAAGAAGTTCTAAGCCCAGGTAGATGACATTTTGGTGAATTTAGTTCACCTGGCGACTCCATGCAGATCTAAAGCGACTCCACTAAGGACCTTAAGCAAATCATCTCGTTTAAACCCAAACCCACAGATCCTTGTTGTAGATTCTCATCTTTCCTCATCTTCATCATCTACACAAACCCTAATTCCTCCTACCCTTGTTGCACAAGAAAACCCTTTGCTTTTACCAGTTTTCCCAATGGCAGGAGTAAACCAACCTAGGGTTTCCTTCATGCTCAACCTGTATGATCCCTTGAATATGGCCAATGTAGAAAATCCTTTAAATGCTTTTCCTGCTAAGAATTATGGAAAATACACACCTAAGTTTGTTGGGAATAATGCCATCACTACAAAATCCCACATCAATGTTTTCTTGGAGTATTTGGAAAACATAGGCGCGACTGAAGAAGATGTGGTCATGAGGATGTTTGCGCAGTCATTGACTTTGGATGCAAGAGATTGGTACAAACTGCTTGCAATGAACAATATTGATGGTTAGACTACTTTTCATTACAAATTCATGGAAAAATGGTCTCACAAATAGGACAATGCTTTTCTCCTTAAATATTTTTCCTTGATTAAGAAAGATGAAAAAAAATCCATGGAAGAATTCAATTCACGTTTTATGAAATCATATTATAAGATTCCACACACTGTTAGACCTAATCCTGCTAGTTCTTTAATATTTTATATTGAACATTTTGATGGATTATTTGGCGTTTTATTGAAACAAAAGGAACCACATGATCTGGAAGGATATTTCAAAGAATCCCTCAATATGGAGAAGCATTTCATCACTACAAATTAGGCCAAGGTTTCATTGCAAGAGTTGCTAGATACACAAGGCTGAAAAACATCTTAGACCCTTTCTCCACCTCTCGCCCAACCTCCTCTAGAACTCAAGAAAGAACCCAAGAAAGAGGAGGATGACTTATCAAACAATCCCCAAGTTGTGAGACTACTGCAAGACCTTGTACAAAAGCTTAATATCCAAGATAAACCCTCCCATCCACCTGCTTCATCCCAAAGGACTTTCAATCAGCAGAGGAGAAACTTTCAGGCCCATAGGAATTTTGAAAACCCTAAAAATCCCAATCCAGCTCCAAGATCAAACTTTGTAGGGAAAACCCCACTTTTCTCAAGCCCTTACTGTAGATCTCGTGACATGCCTCACCCTGAGGATACTTGCCATATTTTTTCCCAATATGCGCATGTCTTTCTAGGGTCAGATAGTCATGAGGACCACATGGTCAACATGATGGGAGAACTCCATGAGGAGTTGGAGGATTCTCGAGAGCACCACTATGCATCCTCATGAGAAATCTAGGCTCACAACAGAGGTGTCTTTCAGATCGATTCTTCCCTTCACTAGGAGGCCAGGTCCACTTTATATTCACCTATTGCATGGCTTGCTAGGAGAGATGAAATCCAAAGAGCTAAGGAGGTGTGCATGACTAGGTTAGAAGATCTCCAAAGATAGTACGTTAGAAGGAACAAAGCCAAATATACCCAGACTTCCAGAGAGCCTTCCTCATCAAACCAACAAAAAAATCAAGCCAAAAATGCTCTCTTACCAACTCCACAGGGTCCCAAGCGAAATTTCCTCTCTTTATTTGACCAAAAAAAAGTGGGAAGTCAACAAAGAATGTTTCTAGTAGCGGTACAACCACAAATAAACAAGTTGTGCAAGATAAATCTGCTCCAAATCAGTCATCTTCCCAAGGTAATATTGCTGCCCATACATCTGATTTTGCAGTTTTCTCTATTGAAGCTGAATTAGCCAAGGTAAATATCCCTATCCGCCTCAAATTGTTGGCAAATAACGCTTCTTATTAGCAATCCATGTTGAAATTTATGGGTTGTCCTGTATATGAAGTGAATCTCAATGTTGAAATTCTTGAAATATTTCTAGGGACAAGCAGGTGAGAGAAAAAACACATGCCTTTTTTCATGTCATTACAGATTAATGGTTTAATTTGGAGGAATTGCATGCTTGATTCAGGTGCTTCAACCAACATTATGAAATTAGAATTAATGAATCAGTTAGTCTTGCAGATTACTAGGACTTGTAGAAATGTTAAAGATATGGATGCTAGAGAAGTTGAATGCCTTGGTATTATCAAAGACTTACGATTTTGCTTGCCTGCATGTCCATAGAGGTACATAGTTATGGATGTGGTGATCATTGACTGCCCTACTTAGTGGGGGATGATTTTATCTTGTAACTGGTGCACATACGTGGGGGAACCTTGCAAATGGATTTGACTTATGCTGACATCTTGATGAAGGGAAACATAAAGATTTGTGTCTTTAGAGAATAGAAGATGATCCACAATGTGGAGGACACAAAGATAGGAGAAAATGACCTTATGTATCCTGACATCAAGGAACCCGAGGTTGAGGAGGGGGATCTAGGTAACTACATGCTTACGGATGATGTAGATCCCCCTCTTCCTGTTGTCCCAGAGTATGAGCCCAATCAGGTATGGCTCATGCAGTTTGATGGTTCTAGTTCTTACATTGCAGTTGGCGCATCTATATTTTTCACTGCACCTAACAGTATGATTTATCCATTCTCTTGACGCTTAGAGTTTCCATGCACTAACAATATGGATGAGTATGAATCTATTTTGATAGGTTTGAAGAAATCAAGGAAAATGGGGTTGAAATCCCTCAGAGTTGAGGGAGATTCTGAGCTGATTGTGAAACATGTACACAAGGAATGCGAAGTGAGACATCTGCACATGAGAAGGTACAAGAATGTGGTATGGGATGAGATTGAGTTATTTGATGCAATTAATATTTCTCATATTGATAAAGAGATAAATAGGGAGGTTGATTCCCTTGTTAGGTCAACCACTTTGTTTGACCTCACTCTCTCTAATCCCTACATCTGACATCTAGTTGAGTTATCTTTTCCCCCGCATGGTCCTAATAACATTACTGCTATGCAAGTCTTTGATGATGAAGAACAAATTTTAAATTTTATGCATTGTGAGAAATACTTTTCTGATTGTTTGATCGATGAGGTGCAATATGGGAAGGAGATTCCATTGATTCAATTGAGATCTAATCATATACCTACTGATTTAGTTCCTCTTGAGAATATTTTTGATAGATCAGATAGGTTTTTGAATAAAATAAAGAAAACTGATATAGTTGATGTTTCCTTGCAGGTTGATGACATAAATGTGGGTTCTAAGGAGTCTCCTCACTACATCAAGATAGTTAAAGCATGCATGGAGAAAGAAAAAAAAGAGATCATCATTTTGGTCCATGAGTACAAGGATGTATTCTCTTGGTCATATGACGAGTTGAAATTTTTTGACTAGAACATCCTTAACCATGAGATCCCTCTCCGAGCAGATGCCAAACCATTTAGACAGAGACTCAGAATCATAATCCCCAAAGTTTCCCCGACCATTCAGAAGGAGCTGTAAAAGCTATATGAAGAAAAAATCATTGAGCAAATCAGGTATTCTGAATGGGTGTCAAACATTGTAGTAGTGAGGAAGAAGAACATGGATATTAGAGTATGCATTGATTTCAAGAACCTAAATAGGGCATGTTTAAAAGAAAACTATCCTTTTCCAGCCATGGACCACATACTACAGACAGTTACAGGCTCAGAGATGATGTCCATGTTGTTGTGGGTGGGAATCCCCCTACGGACGAGCATTAAGGGTTCTGTAATGCATGCAGAAAATGACCTAAGGTCTCCTAATTCTTACCAACATCCCAATCATAAACCCCATTATTCATATGAAAATACAAGGTTAAAAAGATCAAGTTACTGTACCTTAGTTTCCGTGTTTGATGTCGATCCTTTAACGTTTGGTCGCTCCTTGACTGCAAATCTCTTCCTAATGCTGACCTGTATCCATAAAAAGACAAACAAATAACTCCACATGCATATGATCTATGAACTAATGGGTTAGATATTTAATCAAAATATAATCAAATTTAAACATTGCAAACCTCATATGGCGGGACGGGAAAAGTACTTCTTTTTATTAATTCACAAGAGTAAACTTACAATAGTGAGATCGACAATTGCTCCTCAAATCTGGTCTTGGGATCCTCTTCAACTGTGCTCCAACTGATTTTGTATATGCTTCTCTTCACACACTAGCTGCAAAAGGTTGGGACAAAGGGAATGTGAAATCAGGTAGAGTTTCTTTACAATTATTTTCCTCCTTTCAAATGGTACCCCTACCCCTTCTTTTATAGGCTAGAAAGGGCTAGGTATTTGGTCGAGTGACCATCTATGGGCGGTCAAATGGTTTAGGTAACTTACCCAAAACTGTGAGTTCCATTTGAAACTTTCCATTTTTCGTTCTTTTGTAGGTATATGTGGGATGTAGTGGGTCAGCTAGTGTATACACACATGCAATAGTGGAGTAGGGCGCGTGTGCCTTCAAAAAGGGTGTTTTTAAGAAGAGTTGTTTAGTAGTGGCTTGGAAAAAGATGTAAAATGAGATGGCCTGATGCCAGGTAAGCATATCTGGTGCAAATTAGGGTTATAACAGATGCCCCTTAATGTGTGAGGTCATAAGAGCATCTTATGGCCGAAATACATTATCAATCTTCACCAACATACGAAACAAGTGAGCCCAGGGACCAGAGTTCAGGAGGTGTCATCTGCAAATTAACAATTGTCTCACTGAGGCGGGAATACCCATGCTCAGAATGAAATAAAATCATGGCTACCAATCAAATAGACTGTATATCCATGTCATATAACTATATAAAGTGTAGCTGCGAGCAATACACAACGGATCTACATCTCAAAATAAAAAAATATATACATGTATAGTATCCATCTTCAAGAAGCAAATAAGGTCTGATGGCTAGAGATGAGGCCTTCAGAGCTCGAGAAACAACTTCAAAATCTTCACAACTCGGGTAGGAGTGTAATATGAGTGTATGACTTCACTACCCAGAGGTCTTCGACGGCTTGTCCGGAACAGACTAGAGGATTTTGATGATTAGGTTGAGTGCTTCATGTATTTTGAACAAAGACTTGATTGGGCTTTCGGGATGGTCGGGCATGAGGGCAAGAGACAATCTACAGAGGGGTCGAATCAATATTGGTAATAACTTCCCTTGGACAATAGCACAACAAAAGATGAGACTCAGGCAACATGTTATTTGACATAAGTCTACGATGCAAGAGGCAATGCAAACTCTCCATATGCTTGGAAGAATAACCAAATGGAGGAGGACACAACTCTATGTAGCGAGAACAAATTCCCAAGGTCATATTAAATCCCAGGGCTTGACGATCAAATGAAAGGATGTGCTTTTTCCAAGGGCAACTCATTATGCTGCCAACAAAAAGAAAATACTTTTCCCTTCCTCTTTTTAGGGTATATTTGATTTTTTTGTCTTTTTCAATAATTGTGGAAAGCTTGAAAAATAATAAAAGAATGCTACGTTACAAGGGAGGATCGAGTGTCGTAGACATACTAGTTCCAAGTGCAAGGAACACATGGATGCTCGGAGAAAACGGACATATGCAGGAAAAGCACACTCGGGAAAAATCCTCTGTGGGCCAAGGTGTTAAGACACAAAGGCAAAGTGCTACAGGGCTTGCGTAGAAGGCATGCTTTAGATGGTTCAGTCGAGAGAAACATGGAGCTAGAATTAGGCCAAAGACGCAGGTATGCAAATGCGATTAATAAGACACACAATGGTAATGCCCTTTGATGTAATTTTAACGAGCCCAGAGAAGGTGAGCTCGGCGGTTTTTCATATTTCGGGAGTCTAAAAAAGTGTAAAAGGAGACTCCGTTGGGGTACCTTTTTCGAATATAGTCTATTCGGTTCGAAAAATGGGTAAACTAGCACGGACCAGACGTCTATTCAAAATCCTTTTAACGAGTGTGACAAAGACAATATCACTCAACAATCTTTTCATTTTTAAGGAGTCTGAAAAGAGATTAACTATGGACTCCGTCAGGAATGTTCTTCTGGACCATTTTAATGAGTGTGAAGGAATAAGGTCACTCAACGATCTTTTCAATTTTAGGGAGTTTGAAAAGAGCTTAACTATGGACTCCGTAGGGGTTCCTTTTTCATAAATTTAGTCCCTCGGGCCCGAAAAAGGGTTAAAATCATACTTGAGAATACTCTTCTAGGGAACCGAAGCTCCTAGAGTATACCTTTGTTCGTACATTTGACCATCCAGACCGAAAAAGGGGTAAAATACCACCGAACAAACGTGCCTTGAAATTTCAGTTTAGCGAGCGTGAAGGTCAACAAGATCGCTCGACAATCTTTTCATTTTTAGAGGGTTTGAAAAGGGCTCAAAAGAAGACCCGTTGTGTTTTGGGAGTCCCGAGGGTGAGGTCAAGAGTGATAATGCATCATTCAAATGAGGCTCAAGCTCGTAATCAGGATAAAACTAATAAGGACTCCCGAGCCTATAGTCATTAATGATGGCATGGACACCAAAATGCAACCATGATCTATCTAGGGCATCCATGAAGGGTTAGGCTCTACCACTAAAATACGACACTTCTAAAGCAACAATGATGGTTTCGTGTCACAATTCGGTGGGATCGATCTAATGGCAAAGTGAAAAAGGAAACAAGGTGCAACAAGTGGAGGTGGAATCCTATCTTACATACACAAAGTTGGAAAAACGACTTTTTACCAAAAGACCTTGAAAATGACCCAAAACTCCAAAAGTTTCCCAATACCCAAAGTAACTCTTATTGTAACAATCCATAAGAAACTCTTGAACCATGTTAAATGATTTTTAATTTAGAAAAAATGACAAAAGGGTCCAAAAAATGACAAAAAGGGGCCAAAAAGTCTATAAATAGAAGCTGGTAGCTCCTTATCACCATTGTTAATTGAGAAATTGACTGTGGAGCCAAAAACACCCCTTTTTCAAAAGAGTTGATTCCAGGAGCTTCGGTGAATGGAACGAACTTTCGATTGGACCAAGTAAGTAAATACTAACCCCCCTTGCATCTCAATTCTTCATTTATGCATTTCTTTTTGTTTTTTGGGGGGGCACTGACCTTTAAAATGGTCGGCCCTACGTATACGTGGGTTTTCCTATGACAGCCAGTGTATGCCCCCGTGCAGAGAAAATATTGCACACGGGCATACGCGATTGTCTACATTACAACCCGCATATACCCTCCAACATAGAAAAAATTTAAAACAATGCAAGGGCTAATCCCTCCTAAACTTGTCAATTGCAGGATGTACGTTCACTGGAGAGAGAGAGAGAGAATGAGGACTTTGATTCTGTGGTCTCAGATGACCCTGATGCTGTAGCTTCATTAACGCAATGTGGCTTATTTAAGTTCTTCCAGAGTGCATTTATTCGGGCACAACCTAGGCTATTGAATGCCTTGATAGACTATTGGCACTCAGATGCAGAGGCATTCATACTTGAGGGACAATCGTTGACTCCAACGACTGAAGATATCTGCTTTCTGATTGGCCTCTCAAGGAGAGGGGAACCAGTCAAACTTCACACATTTCCCTTCGGGCCTCACAATATAGCGGACTTGATTGGACTCCATTGCGAGGCGTGTACTGACAAAGTGGGCACCCAGGTGCCGATTCATACGATCAACAACCTAACACTAAAAGCGATAGTTCTACTTATTGGGCAGATCACTGGATCCGCAACTTTACACCAGGCTTCTTGGGCGCACATGAATTGTGCGGTTCAGTGCTTGAATGCACAAGTTTTTGACTAGAGTACTACTTTACTAGACTGCATGAAAAGGTAGTTGACAGAGTGTCGGATGTGGAGGGACATAAACTTTGGGTTTGGTACTATCCTTTGTGATTTCTTCTTCGAGAGGGTACCTATTTTGAGTCTGAGGGAGATTGTACAAGGGCACGAGCCTCTTCTTCGACAGTAAAGAGATGGGTAGCATTGTTGCCGCGATAGGGGGGAGGGAGGACTATCAAGGCCTTTGATGACAAGTTTTTTGATTGGTGGTCTTGAAAGATTCCGATGATAGAGGACTATCTCTATGCTGGAATCAAATTTTCCAGGGACCTTGACATGGGCGTACCTCCCTGAGTGGTACGAGGAGAGCTAGGTAATCTTTCTTTTAAAATTTATTTGATTTTTATGTAGTTTTTATATATATCATTTTTTTGTATACCAGAGTATCTAATAGATATGTGTCTGTGATGTGCAGATGTGGGACCAGTGCGTCCAACGGACTTTGCGAGGACCAGGTGACATCCTCGACCAGAGGCCGCACCAGCCGTATTCGGCAGATGAGAAGCACTAGGGGGACCTCCAGCCGGTGAGGCTGAGAGAGTTTTGAGACGGGTAGAGCGGAACCTTACCTTGCTCACTTGCACAGTCTCCAGGTAGAGATCGAGGATCTGCTACCATCTATGCAGCCTCATGTAGTTGGGGTGCCAGGGACTTGGGTCTAGCTATTCCAGCGTTTGGAAAACACTGTTTTTCAGTACAACGGGGCCAACAAGCCTCGTCCTTAGCTAGGCCAGACTACCTATGTGCCAAGGGAACCTTTTGTATATTTTTGAGGGCATAAGCCCCGTGACTCTTTACTGGACACCTATTTTTTGAGGCGCTTGCACCCACTTATGTACTCTAGTGATTTGCGATATATATATGGATTTTTTTTTATCTTTTTTTGTTTTATGGATTACACTTATCTACAAATGTATTTACATGTGTGTGTGTGTGATTTTTCTTACATGTGTGCAAGATGCCAATCTAATATATGATTAGCTAGAGTATCTGTAACCTAATTCAATCTCCTAGAAACATGGATATACATAATGTAATCAAAGTTTCATTCTAAGAGACGTACCCTAAGGAACCGTCGGTGTAGAGTAGGATCATGAACATGATAGACTCCATTTAACTGAGACACAACCAACAGAGCATCTAAATAGACCCGGAGGTGAGAGATACCAAGTGATAAAGTGTCACGAAGTAACTGAATAACTGCGTTGTATTCGACGACATTGTTTGTAGTGTCGCCTAAACAGATACCTCCTAAAGATAGCAACTGGCCCTAAGGTGTGAAAATCACCCAAGCTGCAGAGGCAATCCTCCAAGTGTGCTGGCTAGTGCCGTCCGTGAACCCAACGAACACCTCTGATTCACTTGACATCTGCCACAGTGAAAAAGATAACATAAAAAATGACACGTCCATAAAACCAAAAAAAAAACTAAAAAGTAATAGTACAAAGATTATACTTATGTTACAAAAACTCACCCAAGGTGACCCACTTATGAGTAATACTTCCTGAGGTAGAGCCCATTTCTAGGCTCCGCCAAAAAATTTCCCTCAAATTCCACCAGATGATAAGCACCCTTTATTAGAACCTCTTTAACGATGAAAGGTACGAACCACATGGGTTTGAACTTGCCTGCCCCCAGGGGGTTCTTATCTTGGTCATAGACTAGGACAAGGTCATATTTAGAGAAAATCCAAGGATGAACAGATTGATCATATTGACACTTGACTTTTTTTTTGTGAGCTTCGTTAGCTAAGGCTGCATCATGACGCTACTCATTGAGCTGCTCGAGATATAATAATCACTCTTCAAGCGATGAAGTGTCTGGAAATAACTGTACTGCCAAATTTAAAGATGGGATCTGGCATTCTATGGGAAAGATTGCTTCCAGCTCGTAAATGAGTTGAAAAGGTGAGAAACCAGTTGCAGTCTTAACGGATGTTCGGTAAGCCCATAATGCTGAGTATAACATCAAATGCCAATTTGACTTGGCCGAATTGATTGTTCGCTGTAGAATGGTCTTAAGAGATTTATTTACAGCTTCCACCTGACCATTAGCTTGGGGGTAGTAGGGTGATGAATGTTCTTGACGCAACCCAAGATTTGACATTAACTCGATCATCATTTTGTTCTGAAAGTGACTACCATGGTCAGTGACAATCTCTCTTGGGACGCCGAACCTTGCTATTATCTGGTTGAACAAAAAGAGAATTGTTGTCTCCCCGTCGTCTTTAAACGTTGGCATAGCTTCGACCCACTTGGTGAAGTAATCTACTGCTACGATGATATAGTTGTGCCCCCTTGCTGAAGGGGGGTTGCATGTAGTGTAATCAATGCCCCATTTAGTGAAGGGACCAATGGTAATAATGGGAAACATGGGAGTGGGGTGTGCCCTCATCTTCCAAGAGAATATATGACACGGGTGGCACTTCTTGACTGATTCAACACAATCTTTGATTAATGTAGGCCAGAAGTAACCGGCTTGTAGAATTTTTTGGGTTGTTTCCAACCCAGACAGATGACCGCCACATGCTTCAGTGTGGCAATCTTTAAGCACAATTTCCACTTCTTCATGAGTGAGACATCGGCGAAGGATGCAGTATACACCTCGACGATACAAAGTGTCCTCGAGTATGAGATAGTTCTTAGCCTAATGGCATATACGATGACGCTCATAACAAGAAGCAGAGGTGGGACACTTCAAATTCTAGAGATAGAAAAGCACATCTCCATACCAAGGGTCAAAAGACACGATAAAAAACATGTCTCCTTTGATAGGCGACTTGTTGGGTTTAACATCACCTGATTCGACCGAAAGTTCCAATATGAGTTCCTTGAAGACCATCGACTTTTTGGATTTCGTAGAAATGAACTCCAATTCGAATTTCTGGAGGATAACTATCCATATACTGCTCTTTCTTCCGATGACTCGTCATGTCAATACGTATTGAAATGGATTCACAACGCCAATGACGGTGGTCTTGCGAAACAAAATGTAATGACGGAACCGTTGGACAGCATGAACTACTGCCAACGCAAGATTTTCAATGTGGGAATAATTGAGTTCTGGTCCAACTAAGCCTCAGCTCAGGTAATAAATCACGTATTCTGAGAGCAAATCATCCTCCTGAACTAACACCATATCGATGGTTGACTCCACAGCGGCCAAGTATAATAAGAAATATTTATTATAATTGGGTGGCCGAAGCAGAGGGGTAGATATGAGGGCGCGTTTCAATGCTACCAAAGAACATTGAGCAACGTCGTCCCAATGAAAAGGAACATCCTTCTTCAATAAATGCATAAAACCCTTTGTGATCTTGACATAGTTTGCGATGAAACACCATAAAAAGTTCACTTTCCCTTGCAAACTTTGAAGCTGAGGGATGGTGCACGGGGGAGGCAATTGAACTATTGTCTCAACCTTTAGAGGATCGACCTTGATCCCTGTGGTCGAAACTATGAAACCTAGCAGACGACCTAATGTGACACAAAAACTACACTTGGTTGGATTTAGGAGGATTCGGTAGTAGCGCCATTGTTCAAGGATAAGTCGGAGGTGTGCCGGATGATCAACTCTCTTGCGAGATCGTGAGGCTAAATCATCGAGATAAGCCTCGACTACGTGTTTGAGGTCGTGGAAATAAAAATACATGGCCTGCTGAAACGTAGCTCCAACATTTTTCAGACCAAAAGGCATCTTACAATAAGCGAAAGTACCCCACGGAAAAATGAAAGCAGTTTTGTGTTGGTCTTCGGGTTTGATCTGTATCTGATTGTATCCCAAAAAACCATCCATGAACGAAAAGGCTTCGCATCCTGCGCATTCATCTACTATCTGGTCAATAAATGGCATGGGGAAATTATCTTTTAGGTAGGCCTTGTTCAGATCATGGAAGTCCGTACATACATGAATCGTACCATGTTTTTGATTGATTGGCACGGGATTCGACACCCATTGAGTCAATTAGATGGGGTAGATTAAACCAGCTTTAAGTAGTTTCTCTACTTCAGCCTTGATAGTTTTTTCTTTCCTAGGATCGACCAGACGAAGCTTCTGCCAAACTGGATTGACATCAGGATAAGTCGTGATTTCATGTTTGACGATTATTGGGTCTATGCCTGGAATTTCCTCATAAGACCAGGAAAACACGTTGCAAAATTATTTAAATAAATCCGTGTAGATTTGAATCTCCTCGGGGGAGTAATCTGCTTCGACGAAGATATTCTCCACGACGCCAGGGGTTCTAGAGATGTCAATAGGTATCATTTCATCTATTGTTGAGATATTTCCTTCAGCGTAAACAACGTGCATTTCCAAAGAATTGATAGGACAACCTTTATCTCCATTCATAGTCAGAGTGAATTCACCTGCTTCAATTCGTCTTAACTCTGGGAGGAAATAATATCTATGATAAAGATCATCCCAGGGTCTGTCAGGACTAGTCATTACTTCAATAATCACCTCGTATGAGGGAAAGACTAAGTCTAAAGAATCTGTATGAACAAGGGAACCTTGAGCCCAAATAGGCTTGAGCACCGTATCTAACTCTTGTGCGGGAGTCAGATCAATGTCGACAGAAGCTCACTGAATTATCGAGTATGCAACTTCTGTCGCGGACAAAGGAATGGCCATGCCATTGTGCTCTGTCCCTTCCATATTAGTTGATGGGGAAGGAAGAGTTCATAGATCGTTAAAGTACGTTGTGTGAAATGACGAGATTTGAAAATTTTCAGCCCGAGGCTGGTCAGGGACAACCATCATGTAATGGACATTGCCAGTCGGAGGCAAGTAATCAAAAGTACCCATAAAAGGTGGGCACAAACCAACCCCTACGTTGATAATGTTGGGCTAAGGGTTATCAATCATTGGGACCGTGGAGAGTCTCGATGAAGGGTCAGGACGAGAGAAGGATAACTGATCCATGGTCATGATCCAACCCAAATGTGGAAACAACAAGACCCAGAAAATTTTCGCGACCACTACTTGCATTGCATAGGTCCAACTCCTTCCTAACAAAAGATTGTAGTCGAGAGATGCATCGACCACTTCAACTTTGACACACATGTTTTTTCCCCCTAACTGCACGGGGAAAGAGGGAATGATCCTATGTGGTCGAAAAGAACGACCGTCAAAAGCTATAAGAAGAGTAGGTGACAGAGAAAAAATGGGTTGGCCAATGGAATTCCAACACGCTAAATATTTGAGGTGCCCACATCCACCACTGTACTGAAAATATTCTAGGTAAAATTTTTCGTGGTGTAAGCCACTACTATATGAAAATCTATGTGGTAAGGAAGATGAGGTTTTAAGTTGGTCGTATCAAGCATGATCTTTCCTAGATTACAAGTCTCGGAAGATCCTAGGGTGGCTAACAGAGCCTTTCTCTAGGAAGGGAAACTCTGGAGGACTTCCAAAGAAGACATCACATAAGGGGTTTTTGATAAATCCTCTACCACAGAGTAGTTCTAGGCGGCCCTTGTGTTTGGGTTGTGAGAAGCTTTCTTGAATGCACCTTTGGGGATGCGGGTCATTGTTTCACCCAATGTCTTCTCAATATGGAGAGGAAGAGTTGGGTTTTCAGTTTCTTTACCCTTCTCAGAGGTGCTTGGCTTTCCTTAATCATGTGCTCTAGTCGATATATAGGCATCACCTTTCATCATATACACATTTGCGGGTGAAGGATTACTCAAAGATGGAGGGGGTCCTTCATTGCCCCCTTCCACGCTCGAGGAGGCTTGAGTTATATTTTTCCCGTGTGGAAACAGGTTTGTTAACACGATAGGTTGTTGTTGTGCCAATAACTTCTTGGCCTCCGCAATCCGAGGGCACTGATGGGTCGGGTGGTCTTCCTTGAAAATATTACAAGGATACTTCGACTTCTTCTTTTCAGTGTTTCCCCCGCCAACATTATCGATGGGTTTCTTATCCCTCTTACTCTTCTTTCATTGTTTCTTCTTTCCATCATGCTGCTAGGTGGCCTTTGGGTTTGTCGTTTGCACACTGTGTACATCCACCTTTTGGGTAGGGGGAACAACCGAACCAGTGGTCTGGCTGGCCGCTGTCTGTTGTATCGACAATTGTTGCAATTGATTTGAAAATGGATCAGTGAGCTTTGTTTGTGTTGATCCAATAATTCCATCATCATGTGGTCCAGACCTTTGTCTGGTTTTGTCAAGGATTGACCTCGGTGCATCTGGAAAAA
Organism: Picea engelmannii; assembly: GCA_009831015.1. Taxonomy (NCBI): domain Eukaryota; kingdom Viridiplantae; phylum Streptophyta; class Pinopsida; order Pinales; family Pinaceae; genus Picea; species Picea engelmannii. Next base: position 321,337 of record ML779645.1, on the reverse strand, counting down.
TATCGTAGAGTAAACCAGACTGAGAGTAAATTAGCTCTAGTTGTTGATCTCTCATTATTGCATCTTCCTCGAAAAACAGTTTGGATGTTGCGACGTCTTTAGATAATTGGGGTACCAAAGACTTCAGGAACCACTCTAGAAGGAATGCTGGTGGGACTGTCACTTTTATTAAACTCTTCCAGTGTCTCCATTCTCGGATATGATATGAGATATGGTCCGCTTTTGTCTGCTCGAAATTGGATAGAAATTCAGTGCCGATGTCGTATCTCACAGGTAATTGGAAATGGTTCAAGAAATCCATTTCCAATTCACCAAAGGAAGAGTATCGTGAGCAGTCGAGCTTGATGTACCATTTCGCAACACTCCCTATGAGAGTGCGTTGAAACAATTGCAACTGAACGGAGTCATCTCTTAACGAGTTGGACGAGCACCATAAGTGGAAGGTAGTCACATGATCGCCAAGATCTTCATTAGGCTTGGCCTTGAACTTTGGAATGTCCGAAGGCAACTTGGTCAACATAGGAGGCCAACTCGGATAGTGACAGATGGGGTCATTTAAGAGCCTTGTCAAATTTGGCAAGTGCAAGGTTGCCAGAAATGGTAGTTTGGGTTGTGGATTATAGCCAGAGAAAAAGGAGCCTGGGGTTTGACTGGCACCGGGTTGCCAGGAAAATTTAGGTTGCTGGCCAGGGATCTGGTAATAACCATGGCCATGACTGGCATATGGATTATGTGCTTGTTGAGACATCATCAGCTGGTTCCCATAATAGGATGTAAAGGGCTGAGCTTGCATCGCATTCCAAGGATTTTGGGAGGGGTTTCCCCTTGCCGATCGGACGAGCATAGGCATTGGGCCTTGCCTAAGGTTCCACTGGGTATGGAAGGGGTTTCTCCTAATCGACATCCCTGGAAAGGGGACTGGTCCCTGCCACAGATTCCAAGGTCCTTGTGAGGAAGGAATTCCTAAGTGTGCCCCTTGTGCTGGAATAGTACCCTGTACAGGATGTGGTTGTCCATAACCGGGGTTGCCCCTGGCCGAGATGACAGCTGACGAGAAAACGTTGTTACCAAACACGTCGAATAAAGAGAAAGGTGTCGAACCAACCGACATGTTATAAGGAGGGAGTGCTTGACTACCTGCTCCAAACAAGTTTATGTTAGGCTCGGTGGAGTGTTGAGGAACACCGCCGAGTGAGGGGGACAAAGGGGGTATATGACCCCCGCTATAAGGGAAAGTGATAAAGGGAGCGAAAGTGCTCCCCGTATATCCTTGCAGAGGAGTGTTGGAACTCCCTTCCCCCAGACCTAAAGTCTGTAGAGTGGAGGAGGAAAGTACAGTACTCGTACCGAAGCCAGGCATTCTATATGAGAATGAAGGGCCTATCACATTCTGAGTAAACGGAGCAATGATCACTGCCATATACAGAATCAGACTGCTTCCCGAGGTAGTAGCAGTCGAGACCATAGTGGCTTGGACTAATGATGGTTGGTTAGGAGGTGGAACACCCCCAGTAGTGACAGTCGTGAAGGAAATATGAGTATTCCCTGAAGAAGTAGCAACGTTTTCTTCCATTGTTTCTTGTGAAACTACTTGACGCTTGTAAGGTAGAACCTGTACGACGATAGGCGTCGATAGATCAATGATGGGAGGGTTATACGGACCAAGAGATTCTGCTCCAAGGTCAGAAATGATTAGTTCCTCTAGAATCAAATGTTATCCTCTCGAAGATGGGTCAGGCACAATTTCCTGTAACCTGGTTGTCTCAAAATACCCTTGCTGGTATAATTTTCTCCTTAGCGGTGGTAGGGGGGGAGGTTCGAGGTCAACCGGTGGCAGGCCCAAAAGCCTTCGTGACCGGAAAAACTCCTGATCCTCCACTGTGTGAGAATATCAAAGACACACTAGGGAAATATATAACCGTTTGAAAACCAGCACGCACTAGAAAAAAAAGTACCTATGAGATAAAACAAGCATTCACTAGCTAGTTGGAAGAATAGTTACAACAACCAACACTAGAGAAAATTACCGGTGCAAGTGCAAATCAAATACGAAATCACCCTCTGGGTATACTTTGCAAAGTGTGGCTCGATTTTTGTCCTAGGTACCACGGTATAACCCCGCAGTCACCTGTGTAAGTCACTAGAAAGATAGGCAACTAGGTTGCCAGCACGCAAACAGTCAACAGGCGGGTACAGTTGACAATCGGGTGGACCGCAATGAGAAGGGTATCAAGCCTGAAACCTATCAAGGGTATCGAAAGCAAGTGTTCCAAAAAATTAATGAGGACCTCGAATGGATTCGAGACCCATGAAGCTCCATGGCAAATGAAATCAACGGAATCCCAAGACAAGCCCTCTATATGCGTTCCCCACTACGCTTGGTCTGTCTTTGGAGGGGTTATCTCTGCTACCTTTCCTTACGCGACCTTGTGTTTAGCCCCTATGTTAGAGGGGGGTCCCAGATAAATTTCACGATACTGGACTTTTGACACTCCCTAGCATAGACTCTTATGTTTTTTTTAGCATTCTTAAAGAGTTTCTTCTCCAATCCTAAATCAAAGCTCTAGCCTAGACTAGTTGATGGACCCTACAAACATAAAGTCTAGTTGATTTTAATTAATCGTTAATTTTAGTGGATGTTTTTTAAATCATAGGAGATGAAAATGAAACCAGTGATGTTTTTGAGCGACGAAAAGAGAAGAACATGCAATGTTTGAAAACAAAGTACTTCTTCAAAAAATAAATATTTGCAACTTAACAGTCTTTAACCAACTTTTTGAAAATTCTTCCTAAGATCTTTTAACAGAAAACTCAAAACAAGATTTCACTCGACTACGAGCTACTTATTGTCCTAAGTCGACAGCCAATAACTTATGAAATAAATCTTTTTCCTGATGATTAATGCAAACAACCAACTACTTAAACACAAAAAATAAATCCAACTTCTCTTTTTTTTTTATTATGCTTCAAAAACAAGAAAATTTAAAATTGTATGTCTTCTTCTTTTCTGAAGAAAAAAAGGTAAAAAAAATAAAATAAACACAAGACAAGGCCAAAAAGGACTTCTGGCCAACCATAGACCGTGAGGAGTTACTGACAACCAAAAAAGCAGATCAGACTGACTCACTATCTCATCAAAAACCTAGCAAAGAAAATAGAAGAAAACTTTCAATGAAAAATTAAGTTATGCTGGAATTCGAACCTAGGCTAAAACTGCTATGACAGAGACCATAATGAAACAAGAAAAAACCTGGGAAGTGAATCTTGACAGGGAAGAGGATGACTGCCTCCTCAAAATTTTCTAGACAAACACACGACTGTCACTTCAACAACCAGTGTATGCACACGGGCTGCCCAAAGACAGGACGCGTATGCACACGTTTAGGCCCACTACAGGCCATGTGTGCCTCAGTTTCTCCTCAAAAGAAGAAAGACAAGCAGCTAAGCTTAGGCAGGGAGTACTGGTATTAAAAACCAGAACCCCTTAAAGGTACAAAATCTTACTCTTGACATAAAAAGATGCAAGGCAACTACTAATGTGAGGTTATACCTAGGCTAAAGACTGCAACAACAGAGACCCAGAACTATATCTAGAAAACCCCTAAGAAGGATCACTTCTAACGGGGAAGAGGATGACTGCCTCTCTTCAAAAAGAAATTTTCTAGACTCAGACACACTACTGGTCCTTCATCAGCCATCATATGTACGCGGGCTGGGTGAAGTCAGGGTGCGTGCATACACGTGCAGGCCTTATACAGGCCACGTATGCCTCTGTAGCTTCCCAGAAAAGAAAAAATAGTCAAGAGAAGAAAGCAGGGAGTACTGGTATGGAAGACCAGAATCCCTACTAGCTCAGACTCTTGCAGAAACTCAGAAAAAAGGTAGTAAAACCAATTTAAAAAACCCAAAATAGTATCCCCAAAAACCCTAGAGATTTCCCCAATATGGTCGCCAATTTTGTTGTGCGTGGGAAATCCCCCTATGGACTAGCATTAAGGTTTCTGTAGTGCATGAAGAAAATGACCTAAAATATCCTACTTCTTAACAACATCCCAATCATAAACCCCATTATTCATATGCAAATACAAGGTTAAAAAGATCAAGTTATTGTACCTTAGTTTCCATGTTTGATGTCGATCCTTTAACGTTTGGTCACTCCTTGATTGCAAATCTCCTCCCAATGCTGACCTGCATCCATAAAAATACAAACAAAGAACTCCACATGCATATGATCTATGAACTAATGGGTTAGAGATTTTATCAAAATATAATCAAATTTAAACATTGCAAACCTCATATGGCGGGACGGGAAAAGTAATTATTTTTATTGATCTCACAAGAGTAACCTTACAATAGTGAGATCAGCCACTGCTCCAACTACTTTTGTATATGCTTCTCTTCACACACTAGTTGCAAAAGGTGGGGACAAAGGGAATGTGAAATCGGGTAGAGTTTCTTTACAATTATTTTCCTCCTTTCAAATGGGACCCATAACCCTTCTTTTATAGGCTAGAAAGGGATAGGTATTTGGTCGAGTGACTGGCTATGGGTAGTCAAACGGCTTAGGTAACTTACCCAAAACTGTGATTTTCGTTTGCAACTTTCCATTTTTCGTGCTTTTGTAGATATACACAGGCTGTAGTGGGTCAACTAGCATATACATGCATGTAGTAGTGGAGCACGGTGTGTGTGCCTTCAAAAAGGGTGTTTTTAAGTAGATTTGTTCAGTAGTGGCTTGGAAAAAGATGTAAAATGAGATGGCCTGATGCCAGGTAAGAATATCTGGTGAAAATTAGGGTTATAACACATGCTTGATGGATTTTCAGGTTACAACTAGGTTGTAGTGGCCATGAAGGATCGCCACAAAACCTCTTTTTTCACTCCTTGGGGAACTTACTCTTACATCAGGATGCCTTTTGGCCTGATAAATGCTGGTGAAACATTCGAGTGAGCTATGGATCATGCATTTCAATATTTTTTTATTTAAATTTATAGTTATTTATCAAGATGATATAACTGTGTATTCTAAAAAGAGGTTTGATCATATCTCTCATTAGCGTGCTACTTTTGACAGGTGCAGGAAGTTGGGAATTTCAATCAACCCCAAGAAGTGCTTTATGGGTATGTTTAAGGCCAAACTGTTGGGCCTCATTGTTTCAAAAGAGGGAGTACGAATCGATCCTGAAAGGGTCAGTGGCATACATGAAGTTCCTTTGTGTATTATTATAAAGGGTATTCAATCTTTTCTTGGGTGAGTGAACTTCATGCGCAGATTTACCCCTAAATTTGCAGAGATTGTAAAGGCTATCACATATGTGCTAAAGAAGGGGCATGAAATGGTTTGGAGAGAGGAAGGGAAACAAGATTTCAAGAGCATAAAACAAGCTCTTTCTCACTCTCCTACTTTATCTAGTCCTGATTATGCACATGATTTTCAGATATTTTATTTTGCATATGATCTGACTATTACTTGTGTTTTATTGCAGAAAAACACAGATGGGCATGAGCAACCGATTTCATATATAAGCAGGTCCTTGTAGGGATATGAGCTCAAATACAATCCCATGGATAAATAAGCCTATGCTATGGTCAAAGGATTGGCCCATTTCAAGCCTTATTTTTGGAACTCACACATTGTAGCATACGTCCCTTTTCCTGAAGTCAATGATATATTGGCTCAAAAGGAGTGTTAAGGAAGCAGAGGGTTGTGGGTGAACAAAATACAAGAGTATGACCTGAAGGTAAAAATTGCTAAAACTATTAAAGGTTAAGGATTAGCTGCATTGATGACTGAGAAGGACTTGGAACCTGAGGTAATTGATCAGGTATTTTTTATTTCTGATGATTTGCAAGTTTCCGATTGGTATCGTGACATTGTCTTTTACTTGCAAAATTTTTCATGTCCTTCTAACTTCAGTAAGACGCAAAAGCGTTCTCTGTAGCTCTGTATTGTTAAGTAATGTCTTTGGCAGGGTCATTTGGGATGGAGGAGCCCTCATGGGATGATTTTGATATGTGTTTCACCGCATGAGATACATCAGATAATGACTGAGTTTCATGTGGTGGTATGTGGTGGTCATTTCTCTAGTAGGACCACCACCCATAAGATTATGCATGCCTGATACTATTGGCCAACTCTATTCATAGATACTCATACTTTCATCTACACGTGGGAGCCTTACCATAGGTTTGAGAGTAAGTAGAGATTGCCAACCTTTCCCTTATATCCAGTTGTGATAGAGGTCCCCTTCCAGCAGTGGGGGTTGGACTTTATTGGACATATTCCACATGTTTGCAGTGCTGGCCATTATTAGATATTGGAAGCTACTGATTACTTCACTAGGTGGGTGGAAACCATTCCACTTAGGACATCATCATGTACTACTATTATTTGATTCATGGAGGAGAATATCCTCACTCGATTCAGAGTCCTGAGGAAGATTATGACTAGCAACGCCAGTGTATTCATATTAGTCGAGTTGGTGGCTTTCTTCCTGAGGTTTCATATCACTCTAGCCCATTCGGCTAAATACTACCCATAGGGTAATGGAATGGCAGAGTCCTCCAACAAGAAATTGATTAGGATAATCAAAAGAAAAGTCGAAGAAAACAAGAGAGCTTGGGATAACACTCTCAAGTATGCATTGTGGGCTAACATAGTGACAAAGAAGTAGTCAACTAGTAAGGCACCCTTCAAGTTGGTCTATGGTGTTGATGCAGACCTACCAGTTAACTTGATGATTCCAGTCCACAAGCTGATTAGAGAGTTCACTACAGATGAGGAGGCCTTGCATGGCTGATTTGATGATCTAGTTCAACTTGAGGAGGATAGATCATAGGATTTAACACATTTCATTGATCATCAGAGACAGGTAAAGAAAGCCTTTGATAAGAGAGATAAAGGAAAAGTGTTCCATGTTGGTGATTTGGTCTTGCTGTGGGACCAGAGAAGAGAGAAATTAGGAGACCACAATAATTTTGATAGTTTATGGTTGGGTCCATTCAGTGTCCATGATTCAGTGGGCCCCAACACCTTTCATCTTGTCGATTTGGATGGTGATGTCATGCAACTGCCTGTAAATGGGAAGCATCTTAAAAACGTTTACCAATGAAGGGTTTAATTCCTTCAACATTTTTGGGTACTTGCGGGCATTAGTTTAGATGTTTATATTTCTTCCATTTTGATCACTTTTCTTTGCCTAACGTAGATTCCCTTGCTGCTTTTTCAGTTTTCAGTCTAGACTAGATTTGATGGCCCACTGTCCCTTTGCCAGCATGTTTTTTGAGTTGTGATAGATTAGGACATTTCCTTGCTTTGTTTCCTTCTTTCTAGGAGGACCTTCTTCTTTTCCAGAGATTTTATTCTTTTCAGAATCCTTTTTCTACTTGTCAATGGCCTCATGCCAAATGTTTGTGTCATCCTAGATTTCCAGTCTGGATGAGGGATTCTTTTTCATCACCTGAGCATAGATTTTAGGGGGGTAGGATAAAATACATAGGTGATTGTGTCTGTCTTTTCATCATTGCTTCACTGAGTTTTACCACATTATAGAGTCCCCTCATCCAACATAGGTATATGATACCGAGTTTGAGTTGTTTGATCCACCACACATTTTGATTCACTTTGTTCACTTCCCACTAGGGAAGGAGAGTCATCATTGATCATTTTTCAATAGTTTGCCTTGTATCGACATCGACACCTTATCTACAGGCCACCCAAGAGTGTTGAACACCTTAATGGATGTAATCCTCATTGGCAGTTGTTTCACACCTAACATGGTTGAATAGCATTGGGCCTTGAACAAGTGACTCTTGTCATGATTTGACTCCATATCATTTTTCATAATGGCAGAGTGTGTTCATGCCTTAGGCCCCATTGTCATCATTGGTGGGTGACCTTCACACTTAGTAGGAGCTTACCTTATTGGCCTATGACTAAGTGACTGGCTATGTTGTGTCGACATCAACACATATACCACATAGAGTAGTGCACTGGTTGGTGAGTGGCAACAGTTTCAGAGTGTAGTAGATTTCAGATTAGATTTTCCATTTCACGTGATTTTCAGAGGTATTTTGGTTTGAGTTTCATTTCTCTTCGAGCTTGAATCCATGGCCCAATGGACCAGTTACAGGTATCATTCAACGGGTTTTATGATTATCAGTTTGACTCCCTTGGCATCAGTTTGTAGGCATCATTGGCATTAGATGGTTTTAGATGTAGACATGAGTTCTAGGTTCTCGAGACCCACAGGGGGTCTTTCCCTTTGAGTCACCATTTTTTGACCCCAAAATATCATCCTTGAGATTTGGATGTTCAAAGGGCTAGTCTATCCTTTCAGGCTAACATTTAGAGGTTATTCCTAATAGCACAAGACCATCATTCAGAGGTTTTCCAGGCACATTGATTCTTGTCATGTTCAATTAGAGGATGGTTTCTTACATGAGTCGAGTTTAGAGATTATTTCGGTGATTTACGAGTTATTATAGGATGAGGTTTCAATTCCAAGTTTGAGTATGAGAGACTTGCAGTATTATGGGACACTTCTTTCCCATGAGGATGTTATTGACCCCTCACATAATTTATTTGACAACATATTCTTACTCCTTGTCCAATTCTGCTTCCAATGAGTATAAACTTGATGGTATTTGGACAACCTTGTTTTTTGGTGATGAGGTGGTATATGTGATGATGTGGCAGGGTGAGGTGGAAACCCATGTGGGGCCCACACACTTAAATCTAAGCCGTTTTCCTCCTAAAACTGGGCTCACTAAGTCACCCAACACTTTCTAAATAAAAACTGGACAAAGTAAAGAAGTTTCCCAAAGTCATAAAGCATCTTAAAGCAAGTCAAAAGTCAAACTAGGCAAGTTGTCTGCTTTCTACTTTTAGCTTTTAGCTTTACTCTTTTTCCCTTTCCCAACTTTCCCCTTTTCCTTCTTTATCTTTCCACTTTTTCCTTTTTTCCTTTTTCCTTCCCCTCTTTCACTCATGCGACCTAACTTTCCCCCATTCCCTTAACCTAAGCAACATATTTCTCTTCATGAGGTTTTCCCTTCCTACCTTTTTGGCCATAACTTCCCCATACCTAACCATTTTTTATTCATTCGACCTCCATTCTTCTCCAGATAACCCAAAGATTTGACCAGAAGGCTTGGGAAAGGTTCTCTCAACCAATTTTAGCAGGAATTCATGCAGTTACACATGGTAGGTGGACATATTGTCACTTGGGCAAGGAATATTGGCTAGATTTTTTTCCAGTTTGGAAACATCAAGGTGAATTCTTCATGCATTTAGCTATATATGCAACATTCTTCCACAGTTGACAGGTTGATCACTCTATTGCAAGAGCATTACTACTCTCTCATTCTATTATGTCTGTCATTCTTTCTTCAGATTCTTAGTTTCTTGGAGATCATTGTAACATTTCTTGGCTTTTCTCTATGATGGAGCCATTCCTCTAATTTGACATGAATAAAGAGTCTTATGTGTTGATTTTGGCCTAGATTATTTTTGTTTCATTGGATTTCCAACTAATTGCAGGTGTTTGAAGTTGATCCTTCACTAGGGGTTGATTTGGCACCTTTGAAGTGCTCTTCCCTCTCGATTTACTGTCTTTTTACATTCTAATGGTTCTCTTTGCTTAGGGTTTTCCACCAAAATTCATTTAAAATCAATTTTTGTGCAAGTTTTGGGTGAGGTTATCTAACCCTCATCCCAAAACCATCTTGTTCTTGTTTGATTTGTGTTTTGCAGGTCAAATATCATCCATCAAGAAACACTCCCTAGGTTAGCCTCCTTGTGATTGGCACGCACCAACCCAAAACGAGAGGGGTGGCATCATTTGTGACCGTAGGATCCACCCCTAAATTAAGCCTAGTTTGATTACCTCAAATATACAACCGACCTAAAGCCTAGGGTGTCCAATTTAGCCTTAATAAGACTTTTGCAAATAAGCAAGGATTAAGAGGGATCTGACAACTCCCTACAACCCCCAATAGAATGGGGTTGATGAGAGAAAGAACAAATCGATTGTAGAAGAAACTAAAGAAATGATCCATGACCAAAACTTACCCATGCATCTATAGGTAGAAGCATCCAATACAATTGTATAAGTCCAGAACATAAGTCCTCATAAGATATTGGGGAACAAGACACCAGAAGAATTATTCACTAGAAAGAAACCAAAATTCAGCCACTTGAGGATATTTAGCCTCCCTGTGTACATACATGTTCCCAAGGAAAAGAGAACGAAGCTAGAGCCTTCAATAAAAAAGGGCACCTTCGTTGGATACAATGAGAATTGAAACAATTATATAATATACATCCCCAGATAGAGACATATTGAGATTAGCAGGGATGTCACCTTTGATAAAGAAGAAACCTTCAAGAAATCTAGAGAGTCTCACATGAATGAGGACATAGAGGAGCAAGAGGTTTCAAAGGATGCAATGATGATTGAATATACTCCAAAAGAACATATCCCAGAGATTAGAATGAGATAGTAGAGCCAAATATACTGGTAGATCCACCCAAAGAGATTACAGTTACCAAGAAGAGACCAGCATGGATCCAGAACACTTTGAAAGAAGTAGAAAAACATGCATCTCCCAGTGGCTCCTTTTGAGAGAGCAAGATACCCCACAAGTCTTATAGCTATGTGGTGCTAATGAGTAAGATCATTGATTCAGAACCTTCCACTTATGAGGAATCTACAAAGAAGCAAGTGTGAAAGGATGTTATGATGGAAGAGTACCAATCCATCATGAAGAATGATGTGTGATAAGTGGTCCTGAGACCAGAAGGGAAGTTAGTGGTGACTTCCAAGTGGATCTACAAGATCAAGCATGTTGCATATGGAAACATAGAGAAGTAAAAATATATATTTATGTCTAGAGGATTCTTCGAGAAAGAGGGAGAATATTATGATGATACATTTGCTCCAGTATCCAGGTACACTTCTATTATATCTATTATTTCTATTTCTTCTATTATGGGTTGGAAATTACACCAGATGGATGTAAAAATTGCTTTCTTGAATGGTGTAATTGAAGAAGAAGTGTACATAGAGAAACCACAAGGTTTTGTGTTCTATGGGAAGGAGTCCCATGTTTTTAAATTGAAGAAATATTTGTACGAGATTAACCAGGAACCTAGGGCATGGTATGCCATAATAGTCAGTTATTTGATGATCTTAGGGTTTACCAAGAGTGATGCAGATCCCAACATTTACTACAAGGTTGAATATGGTTTCCCCTTGATATCGGTACTATATGTGGATGACCTATTTCTTACAAGAGATGAGAAGCTCATAGATGGATGTAAGAAGGAGCTCACATCATAGTTCGAAATGAAGGACTTGGGTTTGATGCACTATTTCTCGGGATCATAGGTGTGGTAGAGACTAGATGGCATCTTCCTTATCCAAGGAAAGTATATAGTTGAGATATTGCAGAGATTTAGGATGATGGAATACAAGTCAATGTCCACACCTATGGTTATGAATCTGAATATCTTGAGTGATTCTTCTTCAGATTTGGTTGATTTGATGATGTACAGATAGTTGATCGGATCCTTGATGTACTCATTTAACACAAGGCTGGATAAACACATTAAGTCAATACATGGTTGATCCTAGACATGTAAATTTGGTAGAAATAAAGCATGTATTGAGGTACCTACATGGTATGGTTGGATATGGACTCATATATGTCTCGGATGGTGAAGTAAAGTTGCAAGGTTATACAAAATCTGACTAGGTGGGGAGTGCAGTGGATAGGAAAAACACATTAGGATGTTGCTTTAGTTTGGGATCATGTATAATCTCATGGTTGAGAAGAAAATAGTCATCATTGGCACTCAGTACAATAGAGGTAGAATATATAGCAGGCAACATTGCAATCCGTGAAGCAGTGTGGCTTCAGAAGTTGCTTACAGGGATATTTGGTCTAGAGTTGGAGCCAAATTTGATACACTGTGATAATGAAAGTTATGTGAAGATTTCATAGAATCCAGTCTTTCACAGCAAGTCAAAGCATATAGATATAAAATACCATTTCATTCGAGACATGGTGCAAAAAGGAGCAGTGGAACTCCGGTACATATCCATAGATGAGAAGATAGTAGACATTCTAACCAAACCTCTATCTAAAGTGAAGTATGAGTACTTTAGAGACAAGCTTGACGTGATGAAAAATGTCCACCCTCATTGAGAGGGAGTTGTGATGTTTCTCCTACAACAGACATATACTCTCCCTTTGGCCAAGGGATTCCTAGATCAATCATGTGAAGTGACTGAGGGAGTAATGAGTAGTCTGGTACAATTCTTTCCTAATACATTTGAAGTGGCTAGGTGTGATTGGGACTTGTAGCGTGGTCTTTCCCACTCCATGTGAAGTGGATAGGTGTGATTGGGACCATGGTGTTGAAATATTGTCAAATAATGAGAGGGGGGGTGATTAAGTATTGCTTCTTTTGACAATTTAAATTAATTCTTAATTATTAAATTTATTAACCATAACAATTGATCAACAATAATGTACAATATACAGAATTTAAATGTAACAATCATAAAAATTAGGTTTCATTTACAAGCTACAACTTATAGGAGACACCAATATATATTCTTTTGAGCACCAAATCAATGAGACACCAATCCCCTATTTTCAAGCACCAACTCAAGGAGACACCAATCCCCTATTTTCAAGCACCAAATTGAGGAAGTTGCAACTCCCTATATATCAGGCTCCAATCTGTAGAGGACTCCAATCCTCCTTTGCTCCTCCCTTCCACCCTCACTTCATGTGAATGTTTCAATGTTCTTCCTTGGACTCTACCTCCGTTTAGATCTTCTGAATTAGCTCACTGAGTCACTCATCTTTCACCATGCTATTTATGTTTATATAGTTTTCCAACTGGCATATGATACTGAACCATTGTGTCTCTATGTATGAACCAATGTACCTCTTCATTTGATTTAAAAATAATGCCAACATTTATGTTGTAAATAAAAATTGGATGTAATTCAAAAGGAACTTCAAATCCCTTATAAGTTGTTCAACATTTATCCCTTCACGTGCCAAAAATCCTTGTAGCAGTAATGGAATGGTTGGGTGCTTTGATCCAAGAGATTCTATCTTTCAAATTTTTATTTTTGGATTAAAATTCTAATTGATCTAAGCTCCACTGTATCGAGGGAAACTGTGTAGAGGAGTGGCTTACTGCAAAATCTTGGTGGAATTTTTTAATTGGTTTGTCCATCTCGTCAAATCTCCTCCCGAGGCCACTTTTTCATAGGACTAAATGATGTGATCAATGGCTAGATAAATAAGGAACAAGTCTTGTTCTATACTCTAGGCCATAGGCACTTCTTCTTACTTAACCAAGTGACCACACACTATGATCAGGTGTTATCCAACACTTTAACCCATCATTGCTTCATATTTTCCATATAACCTTGGCTTGTGACCGAGAGCGAACTCATATTGGCACTTAATAAAATCAACGGTTGGATTTTAATCAACGGTTGAGTGGATGGTTCGAATTACATTTTGCATTCTCATTTGTGTTGATACTGGTCAACTATCACAAAACGAGAATTGAACGTGGATTGTACGATCTGATCAATGGTGGGAGTGAAAATAAATAACGTGGATTTGATTTAGAGCCTTGGGTCTGGGCTTGCTACTTATCCTTCATTCTTTTTCAAATGTGAAAATTGATTCGAGTCATCCAATCTCGTTTATACTCGTTCATCATCGTCCAATTTTGACCACCACTATAGACTCTGATCGTAGTCTATCATCGTCGATTGTTTCTATTAGATGGCTTGTAGTTTGGGGAGAATTCATTTTTATGGCCTCAATTATCCCAGTGATGAGGTTGTGGATAGTCCTACGTTCTACCTTATGAGAGACCTTGAATTAAATCCATAGTTTTCTTAGGAAAGTCTTAGCCCAAGAAACCAATGAAGAATTTGATTATTCCTTGATTAGTGATGAAGTATTTTCCAGAAAATGAGTTTAATTAACCTTCTTCTTCATGTGATTATGATGATGCAGATAACTTTCCAAGGAGGGTTCAAGTATGACTGTCATGGAAATTAAGAAAGATCTCATATGAATACATGGACATTAATCAAGTTCTCATATGAGTTTAACAGAGTTATAGACCATGTTATCCCTTTTTGACATCAATGCCAAGTCCATAACATCATGTCCAACATTGACTATAATGACCCTCTTTGAAATCAATGCCAACACCATAAAACCATGTCCAACATTCTCCCTCTTTGGCATTGATGGAAACAAAGTAAAAAATCTTTATTTTAATTGAGTTTTATTGTTTATTCTCCCCCTTTAACAACAAGTAGAAGTGATATTTCTTTGCTCCCCCTGATGTTATAATCCCCTTGTCCATGTACTCATTGATGAATCTTGTGAATTTAAATTAGATATGGATATTACCCCCAATTTATGTCTAAGGTTTTCAAAAGTACTTCTTGAAAGTGGTTTTGTGAATATATATGTAACATGTTCTTTAGTATCCACACATTCCACTTTAACAATTTTTAGAGAAACTTGTTCCCTTAAAAAATGAAATTCAATTGGGATATGCTTGGTTTTTGAGTGCATGATAGGATTTTTAGAAAGGTTTATAGCACTGGTACTGTCACAATTAATAAGAATTGGATGAGCATACTTTTCTTGTAAGTCTTCTAGAGTTTGTTTCATTCAAATTACTTGAGTGCAGCAAGATGCAATAGCAATATATTTAACTTATTCTATAGATAGTGATATGGAGGGTTTTTTTTTACTTAGCCATGACACAAGAAAATTTCCTAGGAAGAGTGCTCCTCCACTAGTTTTTTTTCTGTCATCAATACTTCCTACCCAATCTGCATCAATATATGTAGTTAATGTGAAGTCTTATTCTTTTGGATACCATAATCCAAAATCCAAAATCCAAAGTTCCTTTGGGATATCTAAAAATCCTTGTAATTGTCTTCATATGTGTCTCTTTAGGTGCAGATTGAAATATGGCCACTAATCCTACAACTTGCATGATATCTGGTCTTGTTGTTATTGCATATAATAGGCTACCAATCATTGATTTGTACATGGTTTGGTCCACTTTTAGTGATTCATCATATTTTCTTAGTTTGCATCCTATAATCATAGGAGTGCTCATAGGTTTTTAATCTTCCATTTGAAATTTCCTCAACATTTCTTTAATGTATTTAGTCAGAGATATGAATATACCTTTGTCTGATTGTGAGACTTGTAATCCCAAGAAGAATGTCAGTTCACCAACCATTGACATTTCAATTCTTTTTGCATTTATGTAGAAAATTGCTTGCTTAGAGGGTTTAAATTACTTCCGAAGATGATATGATCCACATATTTTCCATCGTGGTTCACGACGTGAAGCTCCCTATGTCCATAGTAATCCCCTCGAAATTCGAAGAACATAGGAGGGTCAAGTATTTCGAGAATATTGACTCACTAAGAGAAGCATGTCGCATAGATGAGACTCAAACCTGGGTGGAGAGGAGAAAACTCCCCACCCGAACCAATTGAGCTACAACACTTGACATGATATCATCCACATATACTACAACAATAATTATATTCTGATTTTCAATTTTAGTGTAAAGATTGTTGTCAGTAGCTCCTCTTTTGTACCCTTGTTGTTGTAGATGATTATCAAGTCTTGAAAACCATGATCTGGGAGCTTGTTTGAGACCATAAAATGATTTATTTAATTTAAAAACATAGTCTTGATTTTATGGTGACATATATCCTTCAATTTGTTCTATATAAACTTCTTCCTCTAAATTTCCATTTAAGAAAGCTGATTTGACACCCATTTGATATATTTTAAAGTTTTTAAAGCATGCAAATGCCAAAAAAATTCGGATATTTTATAATCTGGATACTGGGGAAAATGTTTCCTCAAAGTAAATCCCTTCTACTTGAGCATATCCTTTTCACACCAATCTTTCTTTATTCCTTATAACTTGACCATCTTCATTAACTTTATTTTTAAAATTCCATTTGGTACCTACCATGTTTTTGTCTTTTGGTCTTTGAACAAGTTCTCGTGTCTGATTTTTCTCTATTTGATCAAGCTCTTCATTCATGGATTTGATCTAGTCTTCATCTTTGCTAGCCTCTGCAAATGTTTTGGGTTCTATTAGGGAGAGCAATGCTTGTTCTGATTCATATGTTAGTTTTCTTCTTGTTTCAACTCCAACACTTTTGTTACCAAGGATTTGACTTTCAAGATGATTTCTTTGTACTCTCCTCGATGGTGCTTTTGTATCTTATCTTGGGGATTCTTCCTCTTCCTTTTCTTCTTCACTTTATAATTCTTCCTCTTGTGTTCCTTTAGTTTCTTCTTCTTCATCATCATTTCTTCTTCTTTCATCAAATTGTGAATTATCTTGAGATTCGATTCTTCTTGATTTTAGATCATCCACTTTTACATTTGCACTTTCCACAATTTAGTGTAGCCTCATATTATAGCATTTGTAGGCCTTTTTGTTAGATGAGTAACCAAGAAATATGCCTTTATCTGATATGGAATCAAATTTTCCTAGGTTATCATCATCTCCCTTTATATAGCATTTTCTCCCAAAAAATCTGAAGTGTTTAACTAATGCTAGTCTGCCAAACCACAACTCATATGGTGTTTTTTCATGGTTAACTCTAAGTTGTGCTTTGTTAAGTATGTATATATATGTATACATTGCTTCTCTCCAATATGTATCTGGGAGTTTGGCTTCATTTAACATAGTTCTGGATGCTTCTTGAATAGTTCTATTTTTCCTTTCAACAACTCCATTTTGTCGAGGAGTTCTTGGAGCTAAAAAGTGTTTTTTTATTCCATGAGTTTCAAAAAACTCGTTGAAATCATTTGAAGTAAATTCCCCTCCATTATCTCATCTTATGCACTTTATTTTGAGATTAGTCTCATTTTCAACATGTGCTTTGAATATTTTAAATTTTTCCAATGCTTCTTATTTTTCTTTAAGAAAGGATACCCAAGTCTTTATTGTATAGTCATCAATGAATAAAATGAAGTAATGTTCACCTTGTATGATTTTATGTCTGTTTGGTCCACATAGGTCAGTATGAACAAGTTCTAATGGTTTTGATGTAGAGTATTCTTTTGTCTTAAATCTAACTTTTGTTTGCTTTCCATGTTGGCAGTGCTTACAAACAGAGTTTGAAGGTTTTATAATTTTTGGCATATCTTTCACAGCTTCCTTTTTACTAACTTTTATCAAATTATCAAAGCCTATGTGTCCCATCCTTTTTTTCCATAGCCAACTTTCATCTACTTGACCCATGCAACATATTTCTTCTCTCTCTCTCTCTCTCTCTCTCTCTCTCTCTCTCTCTCTCTCTCTATATATATATATATATATATATATATATATATATATATATATATATATATATATATATATATATATATATATATCNCTCTCTCTCTCTCTCTCTCTCTCTCTCTCTCTCTCTCTATATATATATATATATATATATATATATATATATATATATATATATATATATATATATACATCGCTTGGTGTCCTTGGTACAAAAGCCACTAATTTTCCCGAGCCTTCTTCTCTAATTTCACATTTTTGAAAGCAAATATGAGTATGTGTCATTGATCACATGTTTGGCTCACACTGAGGAGATTATGATTCAAATTTTCAACTAATATCACATTTTCTTCTTTAAATTTGTTATTTCCTAGACTGACTATGCCTTTTCCAAGTATCTTGGCAGAGAAATCATCTCCAAATGTAACCCTTCCCTTTTCTTTCTTTTTCAGACTAAGGAATTTGTTGTGATCTCCTATCACATGATTTGAACATCCATTGTCAACATACCATTGGCTTATTTTATTTTTAGCATATAAGGCTACCTTACATTTTGTTTCCTTTATTCAATTTTTTTCCATTTCATATTTTCTTATAATTTCTTTCTTGAATGTTGGAAGTTCTTGTCTTCATGGAATATTTTGACAATCTGCAATCACTAGCTTTATGACCATAATTGTTGCATTTGTAGAATTCAATATTGTAATGGAGAAAATGAATTATAGTTTATATTTATTTGATTAATGTTATTCTTGTTGTTCTTATAGCCATGCTCTTGAGTACTTTTATAATTGTTTTTTCCATAAGCTCTACAATCTAATGCTTTATGCCCAAAATTGTTGCAAGAGAATCAATAACCAAGAAAGAGATGTTGATACCCTTTTGGAAGAGTCCTTCTTGAAGTTGTATTCCTACTATATTCATTTTCTTTTGAAGGGAGAGTAGATTTATATTGATTAGAATTAGTATTTATCTTGTTTTCTTCCTTTTTGAAGGTGCTTTGGAGGGAAATTGCATAACTGTTTGGAAATTTATCAATTTTCTATGTTGTAGTGTTTGAGCCTTTATCAATTTTATTTTGACCATAACCTAGTCCTAACTATTGCTAGATGGTGTTTGATTATTAAGAATATCATTCAAGATTTTTGAATTGTTTTCAAATCTTGATTGGTTATTTCCTTTCTCAAGTTCCTTTTTCAGAAGAATAATTTCAACCTCTAGCTTTTCACAATCTCGTTGCTTTTAATTGAGTTGTTTACTTATGATCTCTTCAATTCTTTTAGCTTATTGGAGTTGAATCTTCAAATCATTAATGCTTTTTTATGATTCCTTGATGACTTTTGAAACTCCATTTTAAGTTTGTCCCAAATTTCTTTTGTTGATTTACAATGCATCACTTTTACAAATATATAGTTTGCTAATCCACCTAAAATTGCATTAATAGACCTTGAATTATAATTACATAGTTTCTTTACAACAACGTTTGAAGGTGCAATAGGTGGTGCTTTGTAACCATTAACTGTAGATAATCAAATATCACATCCAAGATCCATTAGATAACTTCTCATTCTTATACTCAAAAATGCATAATCATCTCCTTTGAACAATGGTGCTCTGTTAGAGGACATTCCTTCTTGTTGATCCAATATGATTTCTCAGAATCTTCCTTCCTGTGGTTAGAATGAGGTGAAAGAACCCGCTCTGATACCAATTGTTGAAATATTATCAAATATTGAGAGGGAGGATGAATCAATATTGCTTCTTTTGACAATTTAAATCAATTCTTAATTATTAAATTTATTAACCTTAACAATTGATCAACAAGAATGTACAGTATACAAAATTTGAATGTAACAATCATAAAAATTATGTTTCATTTACAAGCTACAACTTGTAGGAGACACCAATATCTCTTCTTTTGAGCACCAACTCAAGAAGACACCAATCCCCTTGTTTTAGAGAACCAACTCAAGGAGACACCGATCCCCTATTTTCAAGCACTAACTTGAGGAAGATGCAACTCCCTGTAGATCAGGATCCAACCTGTAGAAGACTCCAATCCTCCCTAATTTCTTCCTTGTACTCTGCCTCTATTTAGATCTTATGAATTAACTCACCGAATCACTCATATTTCACCATGCTATTTATGTTTATATATTTTCCCAACATGTATATGATACTGAACCATTGTGTCTCTTTGTATGAACTAATGTACTTCTTCATTTGATTTAACAATAATGCTGAAATTTTTGTTGTAATTAAAAGTTGGATTTAATTCAAAAGGAACTTCTAATCCCTTGTAATTTGTTGAACATTTATCCCTTCATGTGCCAAAAAATCTTGTAGCAACAATAGAATGGTTGGGTGCTTCGATTCGAGAGGTTTTATCTTTCAAATTTTTATTTTTGGATTAAACTTCTAACTAATCTAAGCTCTTCTGTATCGAGGGAAACTGTGTAGAGGAGCGGCTTGCTACAAAATCTTGGTGGAATTGTTCATTAGGTCTTTCCAGCTCGTCAAATCTCCTCTCGATGCCACTTTTTCATAGGAATACATGATGTGATCAATGCCTATATAAAAAAGGCGCAGGGCCTATTCTATACTATATCCCATAGGCACTTCTTCTCATTTCACCAAGTGACCACACACTATGATCATGTGTTATCCCAACACTTTAATCCATCGCTACTTCATATTTTCCATATAACCTTGGCCTATGAATGAGAGCGAACCCACACTGCTTCATATTGGCGCTTAATAAAATCAATGGTTGGGTTTTAATCAACGATTGAGTGGATGGTTCAAATTACAATTTTCATTCTCGTTTGTGTTGACTCTTGTCAACTTTCACAAAACGTGAATTGAACATGAATCGTCCTATTAAAATATTCGATGTGCTCATTTAACCATAGAAAATATCACAATATTGTCACCCAACCATAGGCATGCAGCCACCCCTGAGCACCATAACCTTTTCTAGATAGAATGATTCTGGAAACAACACTATAACCAACAGATAATCAAGAGAGCACATATTTCTCCAAAGATATCGCACCAGACAAAAATTCCCAAAACCATAGACCAAGAACAATACTCAATTGTAGCAGTTGCAGTTTCACTTACCAAGAATACCACCTAGAATATCATAATACTGCCAAGAATTTCACCAAGAATACCACCAACATATACTAGAAGGTAAAGTGCATATCTTAGGCTAGATAGCGCTAGAGAGAGAGAGAGTGAGTGAGGTGAGTGAGTACAAATGAGCTCAAGTGCCTCCGGTTTATAGTGCTCCGTGTCACTTGTCTAAGATGAATTCTCTTTCTGGAGGGTAATACTTTAATATTATTTATTCTACTCAGTCGACTTGTCTTCTGGGGTTTTTACACATCTGTTTATGGTTTCTCTTACTTTCGGAATATTCGATTATAGCCAAAGGTTACACATGGAGGTTAGTACCTCCCGCAGCTACCATAATATCAACACTCCCTCCTAGCTAGGTGTTGACTACATAATTGGTCAACTGTACTTGGTTGACAAAGCATTTCCAGGCTCCATCTTAAATCAAAATGCTTGCACAAAGTTTCACTTATTCTCGTTAAAGATTGGCTCAATGTTATTGGAAAATTTATCGTCACACTTGAATTGTTTCTAAGCATGACCCTTTTATTTCTCCTCGCATCACTCATGCTACCCTTTTTTTTTATGACGCAATATGTTTAAAGACCCTTATATACTCCACCTTATCTACATAATTAAGAGAAAGTGAATAAGTGTTTGAAAATGAATTATGATAATGTCATTGTTTCATATTTTACCCAACAACTCACTATGGCATTACCCACTTTTAAAAAATATATCCCATTCACTTTTCCAAAAATTCATTATCCCATGCCAAAAGTTAAGATATACTATTACATCATGTTGGATATGATCCTTTCCACAGGATTGTTTAATTACCCAAAACCCAAAAGTTTAGTCTTTGACTTTACCCATGGATTAAACTAATTTTTGTCATGAGACCTTCATAAGAAGATTCATTTCCCATAACTATATACCATTATATGTCGAGCATTTTATTTTATATCTCATGCAAGATCCATGCCAAAGAGTAGGATCACATTCCAAAGTCCATCTCACAAAATTTGTGGATATTGAACTTAAGTAAGGTCTATATAAGAAGAATTTATATGAGCAACAATGTTATCCTGAGAAAATAAAACCCCGAACACAACGAGACCTCACTACATCAGATTTGTGCAACCAAATGGTGTCCTCAAACCAAGGATTTTTGAGAATTTCAATTTCTTGCAACAACTATGTTGTTCTGGATATCTTACTAAACGAACATTTGATGAATTCCAATATCCGTGGATGAGTCTCAGCTTGATTCCAAACTACTGAATTTATTTTTCCTAGACAATCCTCATGAAAATCTTCCCTGATTTGCAAACAAGTATGTCATTTTATGTCGGGGTATTGGAATAGACTGCACAAGTGAGAAGATGGATATGCTCCTATCTAGAGCTTGGGATTGGTTGCTTCAACTGACCAGACATGGAATTTTTTTAATGAGAAATCTCAGTGGCACAAGTAGTAGAGGGTCCACACAAGTGAATGAGGATGTTGAAAATCCATTCGATGAGGATATTTATATTGAGCGCATCCAAATTGAGAACATGGATTGTAGTTTAGGAAATTTGTTTGGTAAAAACACAATTCAAGAACTAACATTTGAGCAGATGATTGTTGTATACAGGCGAGAAACACAACATAGTGACAAAGTGAAATCTTATGATAGTGATGCAGGAGAATCGTTAGAAAGCCCACGTGGAGGGACAAATCAACGCCATAGTGCGCCTTTTTAAAATAATTGGAATCTAAAAGATGGCATTTTTTCTGTAGATCTGTTTTGAACGGATGATTGAAGGAGAGTGAAACGCTTGGAAAATGAATGATTGTGAGAGGTCTGGGGGTTTCACTCTTAGTCTTGAATGTAATGGATCTTGAGTAGTTGTTAGTTGTTACTTCAGTAGGAGAGGTAGTCAGAAGGAACCCTAGGAAACTTCTTGTATACGTAGATGCATGGCATGCCCAAATGAGGTAGCTGGAGATTAGGTTACTGAATATGAGGTAGAATAGTTCTTTGAGAGAGCTTGAGAGAGATGAGACTCTGTTGTAGTCTAGCCTGCACACATTTTAATCAGATTTCATATTAATGAAAAAGACAACATGTTTTCCTGCACATGATTGTTTATACGTTTATGTGTTTCTTTTATGAGTGAATGTTGTATATGAATTATAGATTTCATCTGCAAGGATAGATAAATTCTATATTTGGGAGTTTGCTAGAATTGTTTCTGGGTTCTTTATGTTGTGCAAGGAGTGCACAACAGAGTGTTGAAGACTCTGTGAGCCAAGCACAAGGAGTGTGTATCTGAATCTCAGATCCAGTTTAGCGAAGAACGTGCCAAGAGGGCACACCAGAAGAATTAACAGACTCAAGGAGCCTCAGAGTTACTGAATACTATGGAGGGAAGATTGTGCAGAGAAGGCACAAAGGAGAGAACAAAATTGCTGAAGATTCTGTAGAGTTCTACCAGGAGGGTATCGAGTAAGTGCAAGGCATGCACAAGGTGAACTCTGTTTCAAGTTCAGAGAGAAGAGAAGTGTCAAGGGGAAGAAATTTATAGAGTTACTGAATACTTTGTAAGCTCAACAATGAGTGCTTGAGTAGAAGTTGCCAAGAGGGCACTTATATCCCTTCGAGCAGCTAAAGGGATAGAGTCCTTTGAGGTTCGAACAGTTGAACCTCAAGGTGCAACAAAGTTGTTGAATACTCCGGAGGAAGACCTGTGCAAGGAGTGAACCAGGCCAACACTCGGACAAAGTGTTGAAAGACAACCATCTGAAGGCTAGTCAAAGAGAAAGGTGTAGAGAGAACTTGTTTTAAGTTCCTAAGATCAGGAGTTCGAACGTAGAACGTGCTAGGAGGGAACCAGAGAAATATTCTAAGGAAGAGGAAGGGCTGAGACCCTTTGGATATCTGAGTTAGTTTGAAATCTCAGGAGAGATATCATTTTCAAAAACACAGACGAGACCTAAAGTCATTGGGCTCACAGAAGGATCAAAGGTTGAGGCCTTTGAGAACTTAGAAGTTTTTTTCCATTTTGGGACGAAATGCAAGCTCAGGAGGAGGAGCGACAATGGAAGTTGGATCAAGCACTGTGAAGAACCTGGATAGTTGGATCAAGGTACAGATAGGAGGAATGAGTGTGCAGGAGGAGAATAGATCTCATCCATTAGATCTGAGTGTGTGGACCAACAAGCGTTGGATCCAGAGGTAAGTACACAAAATTTAATTATTTTAAAGTGCATAGGAGAGAAGACTTGCGAAGTCACGAAGTTCTGAAGCAGTCAAAACTGTCCATCGCCAATTTTGATAGGTGGAAGCAGATATGAGAGTTCAAGAACTTGGACCTCGAAATATTTGCAAGGAGAAGAGTGGAAACTCGCGAGGTCCGGTATCACGAGGCAAATCCTGACCATCCATCCAGAGAGGGCACGTGATGAGAGATCAATATTTCACTGACTCACAGATCAGGAAATTAGAGATAGGAGAAGCAATAATTTGCAAAGTCTGAGTTTGTGATTTGATCTCAGCCATTGAATAGAAGGAGAGATTTGGACCGTTGATCTAGCAAGTCTAGGGTAGGGGTTTAGGTTCTAGAAGAAAGGGGTGAGGTGATTTCCAAAGTTTCGAGATGTGAATTCCTGATCAAGGAGAGGAGATCTGGACCGTTGGATCATGGGGAGTCGTGGACCATTGATCTAATGTGAGCGAAGTCGCGAAGGACTCAAAATTTGGGCCCCGGGTCATAGTAAGAGGTCACATTGTGGAAGTCAAAGGGAAGGAGCTAGCACTCACTATGCTCTAGTTCATGAATTGAGAGTCGGGAGAATCGGGGTGAATTGCACCGGAAATCCTGAGGTCTGAGGTCGTGAAGTGCCTTTTGGATAGGTGTGGGGTCGTAGTTTGTGGTCACGTGAAGGAAGGGGGCTTAGCTAGAAGAGTTAATGCCCATTGGTGTTGAAATTTGACCAGCATTAAGGAGAGGGTCGACGAGTCTCATACGACATGTGCCATAGGAAAAAGGGCCTATGTAAATGGATTTGGATTCTATCAGAGACCTAAAGAGTCAATATGACTCAATATCTTGACCAATCCTTGACTGGGAGGTCCGTAGCCCCGAGGGAGAAAGGGGGGGTTTGCATCAAGTGGTATGAGAGTTGATTTTCGTCTATAGATTTCAGGTGAAGGAGATGAAAGGAGATACTCTGATACCATCAACTGGTATTAGAGAAGATTTTTGCTTGTAGATAGCAGGAAAAGGAGGAAAGGAGATAAAGGAGATAGTCTCATACCATTAAGAGGTATCAAAGTTGATTTCATCTGTAGATTTTAGGCAAGGAGATAGAGAAGACAATCTGACTACACCAAGTAGTATCAAGAACTGAATTGTATCTGTAGATTGTAGGAAAAGGTGAGAAGGTGAATAGAGATAACTTGATAACATCAAATGGTATCAAAAGTTGAAGTTCGCCTATAGACAACAAGTGAAGGAGGAGACAGAGTATTGATTCTCTGTGAAGACTGTTGCAAGGTGTGCAGTAAATGGTATATAGCCAGGAGGACTGGAGAGAGAAAAAATGGCTATTGAAGGCCATAAGTGTGGTTGAGGATCAGACCGCAAGCACAAAAGTAAAGCAAATATTGACAAGGAACTCATTGAGATAAGAGAAAGAATGGAGCAACTGACATGGAAGATTCAATAGGAGACAAAGGTACATTGGATATATGAATGGCCTTTGAACAGAAAGGTAAAATGGCATGTTCAAAAGTTGTTGGCCAGAAAGCAGCAACAAGCAGTGAGGAAGTGGATGAGGCATGTTGAAAACCTCAGTGACATAGAGGAGAAAGTGATTCACATCCGTGAACTAGAGATTGGGAGGAATCTTAATGATGATAAGGAGAAAAGATCAGTTAAGGATCTCATAAAATGCCAAGGGGGAAAAAGTGAAATTTCAAGTTGCTAGGTGGGCAATGGAAGGAGATTAGTGGGTGATCTAATAGGCTACCAGGAGGGCAGTGATGGAAGTTCAAGTTTCTAGGTAGGCAATGGAGAGAGATCAAGTGATCCCATAGACTTCCAGGTGGGCAGAGAGAAAATCCCAAGTTGTCAGGTGGGAAAGGGAGAAGAGATGAAATCAGCTAAGAGTTCATATCAACAAGTGTTGATAGAAGAAGATCATAGGTGTTTTCTAATCATTGGGGGAATTCAAATATTCCTGCCAAAAATTCCAGCAGAGGCTAATACAAGTGTTGCACATGAGGAGGTAGTGCAACAAGAATCCAAGAAAGAGGCCATGGAACCAAATGATTTTAAAGCTAATTATGTCTGTGATACAGGTGAAATAGAAGAAAGATAGCTAGCAAGAACTATCAAAGAGGAGGAGAAGGAGCAGACACTGATGTCTTCCCCAGCAGAAAAAGAGGATAATTCAGTAGAATTGCTCAAAAAATTCAGCCTTGGAGCTAAATAGGAGATGACTGCAGCACTAGAGCCTGTAGAAGAAGAAGAAGCATAAAACATAGATTTTGTTGAGCTGTATCAGGAATTGGGATCCCTGGAGAGAAGGGTAAATATGCATAGTGGGCATATCCAATAGATCAATTTGGGAACAAGTGGAGGATCATACCATCCTGGGGAGAAGATGGAGGAAGTTGGAGTTGAACCAACACAGGAGGAGATGACAAAAGTCAATATGTCAGAGGCAGAAGCTGAGAAGCAACTCAGTGGTGAGATTGTAGAATGAGAGTCTGCAACAAAATGGATAGCTAGTGCCACAGGAGATGAAGATAACATGAAAGTTCAAATTGATCAGATTGGTAAAAAGGAGAAAGAGCACACATTTCAATGTGCCCAAGAGATGGAGAAAGAAGAGCATTCGGTGGAACTGCTCAAAAATTTTAGCCAAGGAGATGAGCAAGAAATAACTATAGAATGTGAACCTACAACAGAGGAGGAAGAAACATATAGCATGGATCTTGTTGGTCTATGTGAAGATATGGAGGCCCTGGAGAGAAGGGTAAAAATGCAAAAGCATCTTATCCAAAAATTCAAGTTTGAAATTGATGGAGAGAAGAGGAAACATAGCATACCGCAGGGGGAAAACCAGCCAGTGGACCAGCTGGACAAAGAAATAGAGGAGATAAATATATTGATGTTGGAAGAAACATAAGAAGAAATCATCAGAGAAGTATGGGATAGAAGAAAACTTGCAGGAGTAGCAAGGAAAAAGAAACAAGGAAAAGGACCAGATGAACAGCTCCAAGAGAAAGTATGGGACCCTGGAGGATCTCAACAACATGGTAGAGGGATCCATGAGAAGGAGCTCATGATTTTCCCAGCTGTGGAGTATGATGAAGGAGAATCGTCAGCAATCCCACATGGAGGGACAACTCAACGCCATAGTGCGCCTTTTTAAATTAATTGGAATCTAAAAGCTAGCATTTTTTTTGTAGATTCGTTTTGAACGGATGATTGAAGGAGAGTGAAACACTTAGAAACTGAATGCTTGCGAGAGGTCTGGGATTTTCACTCCCAGTCTTGAATGTAATGGAGCTTTATTAGTTGTTAGCTATTACTTCAGTAGGAGAGGTAGTCAGAGGGAACCCTAGGAACCTTCATGTATATGTAGATGCATGGCATGCCCAAATGAGGCAGTTGGAGATTAGGCTACTGAAGAGGAGGTATAATAGTTATTTGAGAGAGCTTGAGAGAGATGAGACTTTATTGTAGTCCAACCTACACATATTGTAATCAGATTTCATATTAATGAAAAAGACAATAGTTTTTCCTGCACATGATTGTTTATGCATTTATGTGTTTCTTTTATGAGTGAATGTTGTATATGCATGTTAGATTTCATCTGGGGATAGATAAAATTATCTATCTGGGAGATTGATAGATTTTTTTATGGGCTCTTTAGGTCTTGAAAGGAGTGCACAACAGAGTGTTGAAGACTCTGTGAGCCAAGCGCAAGGAGTGCATATCTGAATCTCAGATCGAGTTCAGGGAAGAATGTGCCAGGAGGGCACACCAAAATAATTCACAGACTCAAGGAACCTCAGAGTTATTGAATACTCTGGAGGGAAGATTGTGCAGAGAAGGAACAAAGGACATAACATAATCAATGAAGATTTTGTAGAGTTCTACCAGGAGGGTATCGAGTAAGTGCAAGGCATGCACAAGGTGAACTCTGTTTCAAGTTCAGAGAGAAGAGAAGTGTTAAGGGGAAGACATTTACAGAGTTAATGAATACTCTGTAAGCTCAACAATGAGTGCTTGAGTAGAAGTTGCCAAGAGGGCACTTATATCACTTCGAGGAGCGAAAGGGACAAAGACCTTTGAGGTCCGAACAATTGAACCTCAAGGTGAAACATAGTTGTTGAATACTCTAGAGGAAGACCTATGCAAGGAGTGCACTAGACCAACACTCAGATGAAGCATTGAAAGACAACCATCTAAAGGCTAGTCAAAGAGAAAGGAGTGTGCGTAGAGAGAACTTGTTTTAAGTTCCTAATATCAGGAGGTTGAACGCAGAACGTGCTAGGAGGGCACTAGAGAAATATTTTAAGGAAGAGGAAGGGCCGAGACCCTTTGGAGATCCGAGTCAGTTTGAAATCTTAGGAGAGATATTGTTTTAAAAAATGCAGATGAGACCTAAATTCATCAAGCTCGCAGAAGGATCAAAGGTTGAGCCCTTTGAGCACTTAGAAGTTTTTTTTGATTTCAGGAGGAAGTGCAAGCTTAGGAGGAGGAGCGATAGTGGTCCTTGTATCAAGCACTATGAAGAACCTGGACCACTGGATCAGAGTCCAGACAGGATGAACGAGCATGCAGGAGGAGAACAGATCTCATTCGTTATATCTGAGCGCGTGGACCAACAAGCATTGGATCCAGAGGTAAGTGCATGGAATTTAATTATTTCAAAGTGAAAAATAGAGCATACTTATGAAGTCACAAAGTTCTGAAGTATTCAGAACCGTCCATCGCTAATGTTGACAGGTGGAACCAGATCCTAGAGTTCGAGAACTCAGACCTCAGAATATTTGCAAGAAGAAGAGTGGAAACTCGCGAGGTTCAGTATCGTGAGGCAAATCCTGACCATCCATCGAGAGAGGGACCATGGCGAGAGATCAACATTTCGCTGACTCACAGATAGGGAAATCGAAGATAGGAGAAGCGGGAATTCACGAAGTCCAAGTTCGTGATTTGATCTCAGTCATTGACTAGAAGGAGAGATCTGGACCATTGATTTGGAAAGCACAGGGTCGAGGTTCAGGTTCTGGAAGAAAGGGGCGAGTTGATTTCCAAAGTCCTGAGACGCGAAGTCCCAATCGAGGAGAGGAGACCTGGACCGTTAGATCATGGGAAGTCATGGACCGTTGATTTGACGCAAGCGCAAGTTCAAGTTTTGGAAGAAGAGAGCAAGCAATCTTCCGAAAACGTGAAGCATGAAGTCGTGAAGCACGAATTCGGAAAGCGCTTACAAGTTGGGCCTCGGGTCATAGTCGAAGGTCACATCGTGGAAGTCAAAGGGAAGGAGCTAGCACTCGCTAGGATCTAGTTCGGGAATCGGGAGTTGGGAGAATCAAGGTGATTCGTAGCAGAATACCTGAGGTCCGAGGTTACGAAGTGACTTTTGGATAGGTGTGGGGTCACAGTCTATGGTCACGTGAAGGAAGGGGGCTTAGCCAGAAGAGATAATTCCCATTGGCATTGAAATTTGACCAACGCTAAGAAGGGGTTCGGTGGGTCTCATACGATCTGCGCCACAGGAAAAAGGGCCTGTGTAAATGGATTTGGAGTCTAGCAGAGACCCAAAGAGTTGATCTGACTCAATATCTTAACCAATCCTTGACCGATAGGTCAGCAGCCTCAGGGGAGAAGGGGGGGTCTACATCAGATAGGAGTATCCACATTAAACACTTTAAGAACATTCCCTTGGAAGACATGGAGTTGGTTCTTCCAGAAAAGAAGAATTTGAGCATGACACCCATGTACTGGGTCTAATTTCTTCTTTCGATGGTACTTGGTTTGGTGGCCTTGATTGGTTCTCTTGAAATACCACAAGTTGATTTTTGGGTTGCATTTTCAATTATAAGTGGGCTTGTTGGATACTGTGCAAAAATTTACTTTACGTTTCAACAAAACATGGTGGCCTACCAAAATCTTATGACAAAGTCAATGTATGATAGGCAAATTGACAATGCTAATGGAGCTCTTCTCCATCTATGTCATAATGTTATTCAACAAGAAGTGAAAGAAGTGATCATAACTCTTTTCATTTTGATAGAGCAAGGGAAGGATTTAATAAAGGATCTTGATTACCAGTGTGAGAAACTCTTGGAATCAGAGTTTGGTGAGAAATATGATTTTGATGGCATTGATGCAGTAAAGAAGCTAGAGAGATTGGGAATTTTTTTTCTCGACTAGCGAGGAAGAGTCTATGTTCCATCTATGAGGTGTGTAAATGATATTATAGGCATAAACACTGAGGATATTGTGGAAAAATAAAGGAAAGGTCTTACTTAAAATGCTTCACAAGAGATTAAGCACTTTAGCAATATCATATCTCCCATCTTTGAGTTGTCACATGTGCCATCTACAATTCTCTTCTTCAATGGATATCCTTTGAAGATGACAAGACCAATGTGTTTGACCACATTATTCACATGATTGGTTAATCCATTGAGAATCGAGAGAGTATTGATATTTTGTCTTATTGGATGTCAAATACATCTAGTATACTATTTCTCTTGTAGAGCCCACTGAAAGAAAGAGTTGTAGCTGGTGTGGCTCCTCAACGTGGCAGATTATCATTTGTTTCTTTTTTTGGGAAGATGGCTCAAGGGTTTCGATCATCTCAATATAACATGGGTATTTCTGGTGGGATGATCAGTAGGTTGGACAAGTTTTTTTTTCTCGTTGTACAAGCGGTTGGAAAATGCATGATACGACTTGTCATCCTCCTTGGATTATGAATATAGGTGCAATCCTTATCAACATAAATTAACTTATGGAATAACACATTTTATCCTAAACTATTCTCTTAATTCTGTTGGATCTAAAACTACCCTAACTACTCAAACTATTCTTCTAAATATATAAAAGAAGTAGTGCATGACCAACCAAGGGAGGGGGAAAAAATTTGAGAGGTATGCTTGGAGTGCAGTGAGGTTTTTATTTTTTAATTCATCATTCTTCCTCTACTTTCAGTGAGGATTGATGGAATTGTTGGCAGTAGGGAGTCTTGGGAAGCAGTGAACGAATCAGATGAGGATGAGCTTTGTTGGTTCTCATAAGGTGAATAGTTTTCCTATCAGTTTGATGTATTTAAGCCTAATTTTATTTTAGCACTAATCATTTTCTGATATGCAGGTCCTCACCTTGTGTTATCACTATTAGAATATAATGGATCTACTTGTTTTACCATTGAAAGTATCTCTATTGTCACCCAACCATAGGCCTAAGCCACCCTCCGAGAACCTTAACCTTGACAAAGAATCACTCCGGAAGCAAACCCTAGGCTAGATAGCCAAACAAAGGGTAGTGCACCTTTCCTCAAGGATAGCGCACGAACAGGAGATGATCAGATAGTCCAAACCCTAACCAAGATATAGTCCAAGCCAAATGTGATCTGCTAGTTGCAGCAACTGCAATGGCAGCTCTCCTCAAACCTGCGCATAAGACTGGGCACTGCAGTGCACACAAGTTGTTGCCTGCAATTCTGAGACTGCCCTGCTAGAATGAGAACTGACCTCTTGTATTTATACTAATTCTGGCTAACTGCCTGGGCCGACTTCTCATTCTGGGTATCTGTCTATTCATTATATATTAGTATTTCTGGCCGACTTCTTCTCTTGGAGGATAATAACCTAATATAAATTATCTTCTTGAGCCAACAAGTCTTCTAGGGTTATTAACCAACTCATTAGGGTTTATTCTTGCTTCCCAGAGCATTCTATCCTTTTCAAGTTTACACGTGGAGGTAATTACCTCCCGCAGCTACCATAATATCAACACTCCCTCCTAGCTAGGGAGGTATTACAGGTAATGGTCATGAGCACAAAACATACCATTCACCCGGTAGCATCAACATAGTTATATAGACTAGATCATAACTAGACCATGAGCACCATCATCATCATCAGCTACATCATCTCTCGAAACCATGCTCTATCTGAGTAATCAGACATGATGCTCACTCTATAGAGTGATACAAGAGCCATTCTTCTAATCTAGAAGAGTAAATGTTCTGAACCATTTTCTGTCTGGAAAATCTTTGTTCATCATTCATCTGCCTGATAATTATTTACCAAATTGTTGATAGCCTTCAAGGTAATCGGAACAAAAATATAACACAACTGTGTCTATCCATAGTAGTACATAACTACAATCCAGTGGTACACTACCACACCAAGTAGAAAACAAGTACTTGATCAGTAACGTATAGTCATGAACAATGGAACACATCCACCATAGTAGTATACATCTACTGTCATACAGTATTCATAACAATCATCTGATATAAACCTACACAGAAACAATGTTATGATATAAACTGAATCATCTGGGCCAATATTACACTCACATCTGTGAGATCTGAAAGAACATCTACCCTCAAAAGGTAAAACATCAATGATGAGCTATCTAGACTATTCTTCTCAAGAAAGGAAGAATAACTGTCCTGATTTCTGAGCCTGGACCATTCCCCACCCTGGGCCATTCTTCCTACACTAATCAAAGTGCACCCTAAAGAGAATGTATAAACCCTAAGGAATGTCTATCCCTGATTGTTGAGCCTGGACCATTCCCCACCTTGGGCCATTCCTCCTACACTAATCAAAGTGCACCCTGGAGAGAATGTATAAACCCTAGGGAGTGCTTGTCCCTGATTGCTGAGCTTGGACCATTCCCCACCCTAGGCCATTCCTCCTACACTAATCAAAGTGCACCCTGGAGAGAATGTATAAACCCTAAGGATTGAATGTTCGGACCATTTCCTCTGTTAACCACAAGAGGAAAATACTGCCATGTATCAACCTCCAAAACAAACCATTCATCATGTTAACCATAATGAGAAATCATTGTTCAATGAGGCGGGCCAGTCTTCTTGAGTAACCCTCAAGAAGAGATACTGCCCTAGACCACTCCCCATGTTAACCACAATGGGAATTCATTTTCTATGATACATCAGTAATCTGGACCATTTCCCATGTTAACCACAATGGGAAATCATTGTCTGTCAGAAATCTCAATCTACTTTCCAAACTGGAAAGGAAACTACTCATCCTGGACCATTTTTCGAAATGAAAAATGACTATCCATAAATAAATACATATCAGTGCTCCCTCCCAACCTAGGAGTTACCTCTTCCTTTTTCAATAGGGAAGTTGTCTCCACGAGCTCCAGCTTGAGTACACAAACTCTCTCATCTTGGATAGAAGCTTTACCAAGATATATGTTTATATGCACATCTGTGGAGATATGTAATGGATAACCTCTTTCTCCTTTCTGAACTTCATCATGGATAATGTAATGCTTGATTTTGAATGTACTTCGTTCTGGAGTACTGGTCTTATTTGAAGGCTTCATGTAGCTTTGATCAATAAAGTATATCATTGTTGGAACACTGGAACATATCCATGTGGCACTTCTTCTGTCATCATGAGATCTGATCTACTGAGTAATCATCTTGATACAATATCTCTGTTATAGAGAATATTCACCACGCTTCTGTTGTGCATTGGAGGTTCTTCACCAAGTTATCTTCTTCCATTTGTATACAAGGGTCTCTTTCTGGTATGCCTAGGGGTCTTGAGGTTGCTCTTCATATGCTCTTTGTTCAATTTCTTTGGAGAACAGTATTTTCATTCATCTTGATGCAACACTCCAACCTATGGATGATATAATGACTCATGTAGAGGTATGT
>ML779645.1:269432-287013 GCA_009831015.1 Picea engelmannii | reverse complement strand
ACAAGAGGAAAAACGTCACTGTTACCGTACCCAAAAATTAGGGTTTTGCAAAAGTGAGTATTTTCAGCTCCCTAACCTCCTAGAAAGCTGCGCCCTCCCCCAAGGATCATTTTGGCACTTAGAGCACACCTTTTCAGTGGCTATATCTCTCGGAAAGTGAAACCCTAGTTTCAAAAAGTACCAGAAAACCAGAAAACCAGAGTACCAGAAGTACCAGAAAACCAGAAGCACCAGTCCAAAAATCCACAAATCAGATTTGAAGGAGTAAAAGTTGGATTTTCATAGATCTGACTGCACCAGTTAACTCGCCTCAGCTCAACGCATCTATCCCCTAGATCAGATTTTCAAGACTTGAAGTTTGAAAAAATTAGGGTTTCCTCATAAAACCCTCAATTGCAGTTGCAGTTGCAGTTTCATAACCAGTTGTAGTTGCAGTTGCAACATCAGTTGTAGTTGCAGCCGTAAGACCAATTGCAATCACCATTGAATTTTTTGGTAATGATTACCGCTGCTACCAGATGGAGCCACTCCCTGCAAATGCTATCCAAGGTATGTACTCACATATGGTTAATGGTTAAACCCTAGAGAGTATTTTCAGGAGAAGGGATCTTTTTCCATAGATCCAACACATTCAGAGGAATGATGCAAACCAGGTGTGATTATTCTAATATGCATCTATTTGTTATGAAATTATCTTGATCAGTGTTGCATGTTGAAGCTATGATCAAATCATTAGAAGGATTAAAATTTGATCATAGAGATTATCCTCTAACCTATCCTTTTGTCAAGATAGCATATTGTCTTAGTACAATAGACAGGTTGAAGAAAGTACTCGTCACTTGAGTGAAGGAGACCTGGAAGAAAACAAAGCACTCACTCTTGAGGACAAGGCTCTAGGTTTGATTAATCAAGATTCAAAGGTACACATAACAAGCTAATGACTTTATTTGAGATAGCAATCGTCGTAAAGTATTATACTTGATAACATGTGAGAATAATTTCTCTGATATGACTAACACCTCCTCTAGGAGAAACCTCATGTGTTAGTTTCAGATTGCCATGGAAGAATGCTTGGTCACAACACTAAGAGAGTGTTGACCTCATTTCGTATTGTATTCCTTACCTTTAATCCTTGCTAAATTATAAGTAATAATCTCTAAAGGAGCTACTGTGATGATTGTTCGTGCTATTGCTTTATATTATCAAGAAGGATATTATTCTTTCTTGTTGTTTTGTTGACCTTGCTCTAGGTCACATGAGGAAGCTATGGTGAAGGTTGCAGAAGGCAATGTGCTAAAGAAGAAATCATAAATGAAGCAATCATCAGTGGAAAATAAGAAGGTGGGTCACTTAGAAGCTGCCATGACCCATGCTATTGAAGAATCCATGTGAACTCTAGAAGATTAGCTCACATCAACTGCAAGGCGCTACCGTACATATGCAAATCTGTCACGGGTTTACTAGAACTCAAAGGTGACCATGAAGGCATATGTGATGAATGTGCACAAGGGAAGAACGTCAAGAACCCATTTCCGAAGAGGGACAGCAAGGCAGAAGGAGTCCTAGAGCTCATTCATCCAGATGTGTGTGGCCCAATGCCATCATCCTCCATTAATGGGTATGTATACTATGTATCATTTATTAATGATTATTCTCATAAGACTTGGATATATTTGAAGTATTCAACAAGATCAAGGAATTCAAAGCCTTGATAAGAGAACCCTTCTGTAAGTAATATTAAGATACTCATGTCAGATAATGGAGGAAAATATACTTCAAAAGAATTCGTGAATATCTGCAAAGATGTTGGGATCAAGATCCCCAACAAAACGTTGTAGCTGAATGGAAGAACAGAACCATGATGGAAGCTGTGAAGATCAAGATATTCCTATGTGCTTATGGGCAGAAGCAGCAATGACAGTTGTTTATGTGCAGAACCGATTGCCCCATAATGCACTTGGGCTCAAGACACTAGAAGAGATGTTCACAAGAAAGAAGCCAGAGGTAAGCCATCTCAAAATATTTGGCTGTCCAGTGTTTATTCATATACCGAAAGAGAAAAGAAACAAGTTGGAACCCTTCAGAAAGAAGGGAATATTCATGGGATACTGTGAAGTATCCAAGGCCTTCAGAATCTACATACCTAGTCACCGCCATATTGAGATCAACAGGGACGTGACCCTGATGAAAAAGCAGCACTTAAGAAATCAAGAAGATGCTAGATTGAAGAAGTATATGAAGAGGAACCTGTAAATCCCAGGACTACAAAATCCGTGAGGGAAGTTCCCAGACCTGCAGAACCTATAAGGGAAGTCATAGCGTCCCCTGATGAGGAGACTCCTGAAGATCATGATATAATAGAAGTTCAAGAACCTCCTCAAATGACCTTCTCCCATAAAAGAAATCTTGCTTGGGCAAGAGAGATTATTCAATATGGAGAGAAGTATGGTGTTCCAGAAGGAACCACGAGACAGGTGAAAAGACCAAATCCCTTCTCCAGTTACACGGATTTGATGTGCAATTTACTTGATGAAGAACCCACATGTTTTGAAGAAGCCATCCAGAAGAAGGAATGGGCAGATTCCATGACAGAGGAATACCAATCCATAATGAAGAACAAAGTATGGGAAATAGTTCCCAGATCGAAGAATAAATATGGGGTATCCTACAGATGGCTCTTCAAAATAAAACATGCTGCTGATGGAAGTATTGAGAAATATAAAGCAAGATTTTTCACTCGTGGCTTTTCCCAGAAGGAAGGCATTGACTATGAAGAGACATTCGCTTCTGTGGCCAGATACACTTCGATCAGAACCATTATAGCTCTTGTTGCCAAGATGAAATGGAAGCTGCACCAGATGGATGTGAAGACAGCTTTCCTGAATGGTGTTATCGAAGAGGAAGTGTATATAGAGTGACCCCAAGGATTTGAGGTTGAAGACAGGAAGTCTCATGTCTGCCGATTGAAGAAATCCTTATACAGATTGAAGCAAGCTCCCAGAGCTTGGTATGGCCGTATAGACAGTTTCTTGACGAGCTTAGGCTTTACCAAGAGTAAAGCAGATTCAAATCTCTACTTCAAAATTATGGATAATGAACCAGTAATATTAATACTGTATGTGGATGACTTATTCTTAACTGGAGAAGAAAAGCTCATCATTGAATGTAAACAGATACTTGCCACAGAATTTGAAATGAAAGACCTTGGTCTAATGCATTACTTCTTAGGCCTTGAGGTATGGCAAAGTTCGGAAAGAATCTTCCTTAATCAGGGGAAGTACACGGTCGAAATCTTAAAGAGATTCGACATGCTAGAATGCAAGTCCATGAATACTGCCATGGAAGCAAAGCTGAAGCTGTTGGTCGATACTTCGTCAGATTTGATAGATGCCACTCTGTACAGACAGATTATTGGATCACTGATGTACCTGACGAACACCAGACCAGACATCTGTTTTGTAGTGAACACCTTGAGTCAGTTTCTGGTAGATCCCAGACGTGTTCATTTAGTGGCTGCAAAACATGTGATGACGTACCTTAAAGGTACAATGGACTATGGTCTCAGCTATGATGGAGATCATGACTTCACACTGAGTGGATATACTGATGCATATTGGGCAGGAAGCATTGTTGATAGAAAAAGCACTTCCGGATGCTGTTTCAGTTTGGGATCAGCTATGATCTCGTGGTAGAGTAGGAAGCAATCCAATATTGCTCTCAACACAGTAGAAGCAGAGTACATTGTCGCATGTTCTGCTAGCTGCGAAGCTATATGGCTTCAAAAAATGTTGATAGGCCTATTTGATTTGGAGATGAGAGCAACCGCGATTCTATGTGACAATCAAAGATGTATTAAAATGACAGAGAATCTTGTGTTCCACGACAGGTCGAAGCACATAGAGATCCGTTATCATTTCATTCGCGACATGGTACAGAGAGGAGCCTTGAAGCTCCAGTACATTAGCATGGATGAACAAGTTGCTGATGTGTTGACTAAGCCTCTATCTCGTGTAAAGTTTGAGCACTTTCGAGATAAGCTTGGTATTCTTCGAAAGGACCCTCCCTGAAAGGGGGAGTAGATGTGATCCTTGCTTCTGACCTCACTGTTAGACGTAAAGCAAGATGAGTCATGCTTCTGACCTCGCTATTAGACGTAAAGCATGACACCGTGTGATCCTTGCTTCTGACCTCGCTGTTAGACATAAAGCAAGATGAGTCATGCTTCTGACCTCGCTGTTAGACGTAAAGCATGACGCCATGTCCTTGCTTCTGACCTCGCTGTTAGACGTAAAGCAAGATGAGTCATGCTTCTGACCTTGCTGTTAGACGTAAAGCATGACATCGTGTGATCCTTGCTTCTGACCTCACTGTTAGACGTAAAGCAAGATGAGTTATGCTTCTGACCTAGTTGTTAGATGTAAAGCATAACACCGCTGATTCCTTGCTTCTGACCTAGTTGTTAGACGTAAAGTAAGATGATTCCTCGCTTCTGACCTCGTTGTTAGATGTAAAGCGAGATGTTGATGTGTTCCTTGATTCTGACCTCATTGTTAGACGTAAAGCGAGATGTTGATGTGTTCCTTGCTTCTGACCTCATTGTTAGACGTAAAGCAAGATGAGTCATGCTTCTGACCTAGTTGTTAGACATAAAGCATGACGTTGTGATTCCTCGATTCTGACCTAGTTGTTAGACGTAAAGCGAGATGATGATATTACTTGCTTCTGACCTAGTTGTTAGACGTAAAGCAAGATGTGACTGACACTGAGCTACCATCTTAACCGCTGTGACATTGAGCTAGTGTATTATTGTGATGTGCCAGCCTAGTGCTGTGATGAGCTATCATTTTTACTGATACATATTTGATGCAGATGATGATAGCATTCTTTCGAGAATGATGATGCTGCTGATGAAGAAAACTTCCGATGACTCATAAATGTGCTAGACAATGTTTCAAGATGATATTGACGATACTGTCCTCCAGATGCCACTGATGATGCAGACCTCTTTCGCCTGATGCTGATGAAGAATACCCTTCTTGTTAAGGGGGAGTGTTGAAATAATGTAACTGCAAAGAGCATTCTTATTATTATTTTATTATTGGATTAAATCCCCATTGCAGATTAATCATGTCATTATTATTATTATTATTGTTATTGGATTAATCCCCATTGAGGATTAATCATGTCGGTAATTGTATAAGGACAAAATCCCCTTTTGCGGATTGTTCATCGGACAATTACAAAGGGCAGAATAAGAAGTCGGCCTCAACAGTTATTATGGAAGACCCAGAATTAATTAAAGGTGGGTTTGCCCACCCAGAGTGAGAGGTCGGTCCTGTCAGTTGTGACCTTTCACATGTGCCAGTCTTGTATAAATAGGAGGCTAGCGCCTCACTTCAAACACACAACTCACTTGCTCATTCTCTTATGAGGCAAGCTGCAATTACCAGTTGGAGAGAGGAGAAGTAGAGTGGTGCATCTCTTGGGGAGGACTTTCTATATTGGTTTGAGTTATCTCTTGAACATTGTTTAAGCTATTTATGATAAGGAAGTTTTGCTGGGTTTTCTTCCCCTAGAGAGTTTCCCAGAATAAATGTTGTGTCTCTTGTGAATGTGTATTTCTCAGTGATCATGTTATTATGATGCTCTTATCTATTGAAATGCAAAGAACTATAATAATGGCATAAACATTAACAAGATCTTGCAATTCTTTCATTCATAAGTCTTCCATATACTATTCTTCATCACAACTTTTAGTTCTGCTTGATTGCTTTCATATTAGGATGGTAGTCTTGTGATTCTTGATACAATGACTGGTTGTTCAAGCTTCTCTTATTTCTTGGAATATTCATGTTCTTCCTCATGTTTTTCTTTAGATTTTGGGTCCATGGAGTTTCTTATAGATTCCATGCCCTAAACATTCCACTTTTTTCTTTTATCATAGGATCACGGATCTGGATGGACAACCAGGGATACTTTAAGGCTTCTCTTCGAAGAAGACTTATTCTGAGATTGAACTGAACACATAATGTCTTTCATGGTTACTACCATGGATATATACTTCATCATCTTCAATGGATCATAGGATTAGGATTAGCTCCCTCCTAATCCTTGCTTCATGTAAGAGTGCATATAATCGGCTCCCTCTGTCTAACAGAGTCCATGCTTCTGTCTGCATCTTTATTGTCTTCTGCAATATATAATTGGCTTTCTCTGTCTAGTCGAGTCCATGCTTCCATCTTGTTGTCTTCTACAAAACGTCATAAGTCTTTCTCCAATTTCCTCTTGATTGTTGACTTCTTTCTGTCTTTGCCTCTTCTAGGTCTCTTCATGATTGATTCGGCTTATCTTGTAATAGATTCCACATGATTTGTTTGATGTATTTCATTCTTTCATGTATTATCTAATGATATCAATCCTTATCTTTTGTTCTTCCATTGGTATAGTTCTTCTTGGAACACATTATCTTCCAGGAGATAGATATACAAGATATGTACAGAGACGATGCAAACAATATATGTACAAGAACTAAGAAGAGTATTGTTACCTTCAGAAGAAGAAGTTTCTTTTGTCCTACTTAGTCTTCTTTGTAGGTTCCTTTTCTTCAGAAACTGATGCTTTGTGTTTCTCCTTCCTTTTCTTTAGCTCGAGACAATGATTCTTGTAGTGGCCATACTTTCGACAGTTGAAGCATTGTACTTCTAAAATGTCTTTCTCTTGATTTGACTTCCTCCTTGAACCAAACTTCCTTTTGTTCCTGGAATTCTTGAATCTTGTTGTGAAGGTTTGATCATCGTACTTCTTTTGGGGTTTCTCTTTTGCACTGATCCTTGATTCTTCTTGAGCACAGCAAGTCCAAAGTTCTTCAAATGTCGGATACTCCTTCCTTGTGTTCATGCTTGTAGAAAATGCATCCCACGTCTTGGGAAGACCATTGAGTACTATGTTTACCAATTCCTTCTCTGAAGTGATCTCTTCAATAGCTTGTAGTTGATCTCTTAACTGGGAGATCCTTACAAAGTATGATGTTATGCTGTCATCATCATTCATCTTCATGTCACGGAGCTCATTCTTCAGACTCATAACTTGTCCAATGTTTTTGATCGAGAAGAGATTTGTTAGGGCATCGTACATCTTCTTTGATGAGTCAATATGGGAGATGTAGGGTATCAAGTGGTCTTTTATGGATTCCAGTATGATACTCATGGCATTGATGTCACCGTCTTTGAACTTCTCCATAACTGCAATGTTCTACGGTTGCTTCTCTTTTCCTTCTTCAAACTTTGGTTCCACGATCTTTCCTTTTACGATATCCAACATTTTATTCTTGGCAAGGATGAGGTCAATCCTTGTCTTCCACGCTCTGAAGTTAGAGGCTCCATCTAACTTGTTCTCTGACTTCATAGAATAATTCATGGTTGCTTTGACTTGGTCAAACCCTAGATTTGACCACAAACGCAAACTTGACGTCTTGTCTTGCTGAGAGTACCAGGAGATGCGCTAGGCTAGGGAGCATCGATCTGTCTAGAGATTAGGTCAATCCCTTCACTTAAGGTGCCTCAACGAGAGGATTAGGGTTTCTACAATTGCACTTGCTAGTAACCCTAGCAGTAGTGCTTTGTTGACTGCTCCAGCTAGGAAACCCTAGCGACAAATCTTCAATGAGCTTAATATTCCTCTGGCTATGTTTCCTTCCAGTGGTTAGACTGAATGAAGGAGGTGTGGACCCATAACCTATTAGAATATAATGGATGTGCTCGTTTTACCATTGACAATATCTCTATTGTCACCCAACCATAGGATGAAGCCACCCTCCAAGCACCTTAACCTTGACAGAGAATCACTCTGGAAGCAAACCCTAGGCTAGATAGCCAAACAAAGGGTAGCACACCTTTCCCCAAGGATAGCGCACCAACAAGAGCTGATCAGATAGTCCAAACCCTAACCAAGAGATAGTCCAAGCCAAACGTGATCTTCTAGTTGCAACAACTACAATGGAAGCTCTCCTCAAACCTCCGCATAAGACTGGGCACTGCAGTGTGCACAAGTTGCTGCCTGCAATTCTGAGACTGCCCTGCCAGAATGAGAACCAGCCTCCTGTATTTATACTAATTCTGGCTAACTGCCTGGGCTGACTTCTTATTTTGGGTATCTGTTTGTTCAGTATATATTATTATTTCTAGCTGACTTCTTCTCTTGGAGGCTAATAACCTACTATAAATTATCTTCTTGAGCTGACAAGTCTTCTAGGGTTATTAGCCAACTCATTAGGGTTTATTCTTGCTTCCTGGAGTATTCTATCGTTGTCAGGTTTACACATGGAGGTAAATACCTCCCGCAGCTACCATAATATCAACAATCACCACCATTGCTCCATCCTATTTTGGCCCAACTTTCTTCTTTCTTTCGCTCTTGGTCTTTCTATTGTAACCTTGTTCTAGAATGGCTAAAGGCTAAATACATGGCCCAAGTCTATGCAAAGATTTGTAGATTCTGAAACTCCAAGAATTGTATGGGATCATTTTAATTAAAGATCAAATCCCTTCACGCACTGAAATTGTCTCTTTATTTGTCTTCTTTTTAAAATCTTTGCTTTCTTCATCTTCTAACATTTAAAATTCTAAAAAGAAAATAAAGTAGAATGAACTAATGCATTGTTTCTATTGTAACGCGGTGTATATAAACTTCTTTCATTTTCATACATAGGTACAGTATTTTGTTTATCTTCTTCATTTATTTTATTTGTTTTAGTCTTCTTGTTATTTATCATATTTTAACTTAAAGAAAATTAAAAATATCAAATCATTACAAGATTTTATAGTTTTTTTTGGTAGTCATTAAATTATTTCCTTGCTTAATTAACCCTTCTTTTAATTAACCCCTTTAGCACTAAATTTCCCTAACTTTGCATTAGTTTTGCTTTAGTTACTTTTTTGCTAAAATAATTACAAAAAAATATCAAATTTTAATCTTCCTTGTACACATTTTCTTTAGTGTTTAAATTCCTTTAAGATTTAATCTTGTTATTTCAAATTTATAAACTCATACACAAGAGAATACAAATTATAAATTGCATAAAAATCAAATATTCTTAAAAAGAAAAATACAAGGCAAAGGGATTCATGCTTGGAATTTAGGTTAGAGGAGATTTAGCCTGGATTTCAATGTGTTTTATGGTTAGGGCTCTAAGCCTAGGCTGACATTCCCATCTCTTCCCGCCTAGCCCCACGGTTGGTCGAGATGTTGGTGTTGGGGACTCTCTAGTCCCTTGATGTCAACATATTTTTGGCGACCATACTAGGGAAGACCGTTCAATGGTTCTTTCCTAATTTTGTTTTAATTATTTCAAATTTACATTTATCTTTCCTAGACCTCAATGTCTCAACTGATTGGAAGTATGTTTAGTGGTTGTAACCCTATGGTTTCAACTACTAACCCTGGGAAGGTCATTTTCAAGTATGGGATTTTTTAATTTGAAGAAGACCTAAATAATTCCCCATGGTTTATGCCCACCCCTTTGAAATTTTCTCACCCGGTTAATCCCTTACCTCACAAATTCAAGCACCATTTGCCTCTATTTCATGGCGATGGAATTGTTACAGTGGTTGAACATATTCGTGCATTTTCGAATGCCTGCATCATCCTTGGAGTTAACGATAATAATAGTTGCATGTTATTGTTCATGAATTCCC
This sequence comes from Picea engelmannii, assembly GCA_009831015.1. Taxonomy (NCBI): domain Eukaryota; kingdom Viridiplantae; phylum Streptophyta; class Pinopsida; order Pinales; family Pinaceae; genus Picea; species Picea engelmannii. Next base: position 277,321 of record ML779645.1, on the reverse strand, counting down.
TTCAGGGTAATGTTGCTTCTTTATTTTCCAACCTTCCTGATGAATACATCTTTACATGATTTGAAATTTCTTACTGGTTTACTTCTACATTTGGTCATTTGGATAATCCTTATGAGCATCTTAAAAGATTTAATCATTTACATATGAAGGATAATGAAAGCATTCTTACATTTAATCTTAGCTTTATCAAGTCATATAATTCAATTCCTATGTCCATTCTCCCTACTAACTTGGCTTCCTTGTTGTATTATTATGAACTTCTACCACCTCCTTACCGATGGCGATTGGAAGAAAATAATGTTTAAAATTTAGAGCTAGCCTTAACCGCTTGCTTTGACTTCAAAGAGAAAATCCATATAACAGGTTTCTCCTTTGGTTTTCACGATTCACACAAAGAATTGTCTTCCTTAGTCCCCATCATCAAGAGTTTACAGGATCACATGATCTCCCTCGAATATCAATCTTCAAATCATGTCTGCCTGGAGATATCCCAGGAGCCCTCTTTCATAGGCTCTAATTATAATAACTTCACTAATTGTGGTTGATAGCTTGGATGTGAAGAGCATCATGATTATATCATGATGCTTGAAGATCAACCCACCTCCCACATTTCAATTACCAACCATCTTAAACCTTATTGAAAAGCTCAATCCCAAGATCATCTTTCATTTCAAGCTTCTTATCTACATGCATACGATGGTGAATTTGATTATGCAAATGGAGAAAACAATTTTGAGCATGTCAAACTTATTTATGGCACATTTTTATTTGTTGATGATGCTAATGAGTGGTAAAAACAAGTTGATGATACATGTGATGAGTCCTATTTAGAAGATATTCATGAATTCGATCAAAATCTTAAATTGTATAAAATTTTCGCTAATCCTTTGTTTCAATCAAAGGAGGTTAGAGAATTTGACAATATCGGGCATGTCCCTCCTAGGTGCACTTTTTCCTTCGATAATGACGACTATTTTAAGGAAATCCCTATGTTTTTTAACCCATATTATGAATCCTCTTTGAATCATGACGACCCTGTTCCTAATAGAAAGATTCCAAGAGATCATATTAATTTAATTGATGAATTCATTGATCATCTCTTTGAGACACAAACCCTAAATCCTAAATCTGATTCAATCGATACTTTCATTGTTAAAAGAAAAACATATGTTGGTTAGCAGGTCTTAAAGGTTGGTAATCGTTTCTTTTGGGTATTGATTAGTCATTTCTCCTCACCATACACATTTGTTGGTTGACATGTTGACAATCCTTCCACACATAAATTTTTCAAAGTCATAAGATCTGCATGCAAAATAGGTGATTCATTCCTTTATAATAAATTTCATCCTACTTGATTCCAAGTTATCTTATTCTTTTCCTTTGTACATAAATAAAAAATATAAAAAAAAAGTTACAAAAAGGGTAAATTAGGTTTTCGTTGACTTCGCATTTATTTAGTTTCTTTCTCACTTTCTATTCTTTTTTCAATTTGTTTTTTGCTTTCTTTTCTTTTTCCACCCTTTTGATGATCAGAGTTGATGGAGAAATGGTTGGTGATATTAAAGATTATCTGTATATTTTTTAACTGATTGACCAAATTTGTTTTGGTGGACAACAGGCTTGCAAGTGAACCAAGTTGCCTTCTTTTGTCGTAATTCCTTGCTTTACGCATGCTAAGCGAGACATCCTTGCTCGTCAAAGTCATTAGTCTCTTCCCCATATTCCTTATTTCCCTTTCTCCATTCCCTCCATTTTGAGATGGCTCCAGCATACACGTTGTGGATGCTCAGTGTTAAGCTTGGGTTTTTCCCTCAACACATATCCAAGACAGTTTATTCATTTTTCTAATCGTTTTGTCAAGATCCAAAGCATTTGTCCCTTTGAGTTATACAACAGGACCAAACTCCCTCATACTTACCACTTTTCATAATTTATTCCACAAAGTCCCGATCCATGAATCACTTGGTCTCCATCTTGTTTCCCCCTATTGTATAATATGGTCCACCTAACCCTATCGACCTCTTCTTGTCTCACATTGAGTCACCCTCAATCCTATCATTACCTAACCCTTCAATTTCCTTCAAAGAATCAAAGAATCATAAGCTCGTTGTTTCAAAATTGCACGCCACTGTAAGCGACATGCATCTGTTGGTTGGCATTTTTTGACTACATTTTTGGTCAATCGTACTTGTCCGACAAAGCGTTGTCAGGCTCCATCTTAAATAAAAATGCTTGAGAAAAGTTTTGTTTATTCTCGTTAAAGATTGGTGCAATGTTCTTGAAAAATTTATTATGACACTTGAATTGTTTCTAAGAATGACCCTTTTCTTGCTCCTTGCATCACTCATGCTACCCTTTTTGTTGATGACACAGTATGTTTAAATACCCTTATATACTCCACCTTATCTACATAATTAAGAGATAGTGAATAAGTGTTTGAAAATTAATTATGATAATGTCATTGTTTCATATTTTTCCCAACAACTCACTATGGCATTACCCACTTTTCAAAAATATATCCCATTCAATTTTTCAAATATCCATTATCCCATGCCAAAAGTTAAGATACAATATTACATCATGTTGGATATGATCCTTTCCATAGGATTGCTTAATTACCTAAAATCCAAAATTTTAGTCTTTGACATTACCCATGGATTAAACTAATTTCTGTCATGAGACCTTCTTAAGAAGATTCACTTCCCATCACTATATACCATTATATGTCGAGCATTTAATTTTATATCTCATGCAATATCCACGTCAAAGAGTAGGATCACATTCCAAAGTTGATCTCACAAAATTTTTGGATATTGAACTTAAGTAAGGTCCATATAAGAAGCATTTATATGAGTAGCAATGCTATCATGAGAAAAGAAAACCCTGAACACAACTAGACCTCACTACATCAGATGTGTGCAACCAAATGGTCTCCTCAAACCAAGGATTTTTGAGAATTTCAATTTCTTGCAACAACTACGTTGTGTTGGATATCTTACCAAATGAACATTTGATGAATTCCAATATCTGTGGATGAGTCTCAGCTTGATTCCACTACTGACAATTTTTTTCTAGGACAATCCTCATGAAAATATTCCCCTATTTGCAAACAAGTATGTTATTTTCCATCAAGGTATTTGAATAGACTGCACAAGTGAGAAGGTGGATATGCTCCTATCTAGGGCTTGAGACCGGCTTCTTTAGCTGACCAGAATTGGAAATTTTTTAATGAGAAAGCTCAGCGGCACAAGTAGCAAAGGGTCCACACAAATGAATGAGGATGCTGGAAATCCATCCGATGAGGATCTTTATATTGAGCGCATTTGAATTGATAACATGGATTGCAGTTTAGGAAATTTGTTTCGTAAAAACAGAATTCAAGAACTAACATTTGAGCAGATGATTGTTGTATACAAGCAAGCAACACAACACGATGACAAATTGCAATTTTATGATAGGAGTATCCGCATTAAACACTTTAAGAAAATTCCCATGGAAGACATGGAGCTGGTTCTACTAGAAAAGAAGAATCTTAGCGTGACACTCATGTAATGGGTCCAATTTCTTATTTTGACTGTACTTGGTTTGGTGGCCTTGATTGGTTCTCTTGAAATGCCAAAAGATGATGTTTGGGTTGCATTTGAAATTATAAGTGGACTTGTTGGCCACTGTGAAATTTTTTACTAAGTTTCAGCAAAACATGGTGACCTGCCAAAATCTTATGACAAAGTCAATGTATGATAGGCAGCTTGACAGTGGCAATGGAACTCTTCTCCATTTATGTCATAATGCTATTCAACAAGAAGTGAAATAAGTGATCATAACTCTTTTCATTTTGATAGAGAAAGGAAAGGCTTCAATAGAGGATCTTGATTACCAGTGTGAGAAACTCTTGGAATCAAAGTTTGGTGAGAAATGTGATTTTGATGTGGTTAATGCAGTAAAGAAGCTAGAGAGATTGGGAATTTTTTTTTGGACCAATGGGGAAGAGTCAGTGTTCCATCTATGAGGCGTGTAAATGAGATTATAAGAATAAACACTGAGGATATTGTGGCAAAAGAAAGGCAAGGTCTTACTTAAAATGCTTCACAATCGATTAAGAACTTTATCAGTATCATATCACCTAGGTTTGAGTTGTCGCCCATGCCATCTACAAATCTCTTCTTCAATGGAGATTCTTTGAAGCGGACAAGACCAATGCGTTCGACAAAATTATTCACATGATTGGTTCATCCATTGAGAATCCAGAGAGTAATGATATTTTGTCTTATTAGCTGTCAAATACATCTAGTCTACTATTTATCTTGAAAAGCCCACTGAAAGAAAGAGTTACAACTGGTGTGGCTCCTCAACGTGGCATATTATCATATGTTTCTTTGTTTGGTAAAATGGCTCAAGGGTTCCGATCATCTCAATCTAGCATGGGTATTTCTAGTGGGATGATCAGTAGGTTGGAAATTTTACGTTAGCTTGTGTATACACTCACCAAAACCAACTAGAACTTGTCGAATTGAAGACATTGAGCATGGAACTAAAAGACAAGTTTTTTTTTTTTTTTTTGTGCAAGCGGTTGGAAAATGCAAGATATGACGTGTCATCCTCCTTGGATTATGAATATAGGTGCAAGCCTTATTAACATAAATTAACTTATGGAATAACAAATTTTATCCTTAACCATTCTCTTCATTCTATTGGATCTAAAACTATCCTAACTACTCAAACTATTCTTCTAAAGATATTAAAGAAGCAACCCACGACCAACCAAGGGAGGGGGAAAATTTTTCAGAGGTATGCTTGGAGTGCAGTGAGGTTTTTATTTTTTAATTCATCATTCATCCTCTACTTTCAACAGGGATTGACGAGATTGTTGGCAACAGGGAGTCTTATGAAGCAGCGAACGGATGAGGCGAGGATAAGCTTTGCTGGTTCTCATAAGGTGAATAGTTTTCTTGTCAGTTTTTTGTATTTAAGCTTGATTTTATTTTAGCGCTAATCAGTTTCTGATATGCAGGTCATCACATTGTTTTATCACCACCATCGGTCCATCCCATTTTGACTCAACTTTCTTCTTTCTTTCGCTCTTGTTCTTTCTATTGTAACCTTGTTCTAGAATGGCTAAAGGCTAAATAACTGGCCCAAGTCTACGTAGAGATTTGTAGATTCTGAAACTCAAAGAATTGTATGGGAACATTTTAAATTAAAGATCAAATCCCTTCACGCACTGAAATTGTCTCTTTGTTTGTCTTATTTTTAAAATCTTCACTTTCTTCATCTTCTAACATTTAAAATTCTAAAAAGAAAATGAAGTAGAATGAACTAATGAATTATTTCTATTGTAACATGGTGTATATAAACTTCTTTCATTTTCATACATAGGTACAAACTTTTGTTTATATTCTTCATTTATTTTATTCATTTTAGTCTTCTTGTTATTTATCATATTTTAACTTAAAGAAAATTAAAAATATCAAATCATTACAAGATTTTATAGTTTCTTTTTGTTGTCATTAAATTATTTCCTTGCTTAATTAACCCTTCTTTTAATTAACCCCTTTAGCACCAACTTTCCCTAACTTTGCATTAGTTTTGCTTTAGTTGCTTTCTTGCTAAAATAAATACAAAAACTTTATCAAAATTTTAATCTTCCTTGTACTCATTTTCTTTAGTGTTTAAATTCTTTTAAGATTTAATCTTTTTATTTCAAATTTATAAACGCATACAAAAGAGCATAAAAATTATAAATTGCATAAAAATCAAATATTCTTAAAAAGAAAAATACAAGGCAAAGGGATCCATGCTTGGACTTTAGGTTAGAGGAGATTTATCTTGGAGTTCAATGTGTTTTCTGGTTGGGGATCTAAGTCTAGGGTGACATTCCCATCTCTTCCTGCCTAGCCCCACAAGAGGTCAAGATGTTGGTGTTGGGGACTCTCTAGTCCCTTGACATCAACACTAGGGAGGTATTAACTGTAATGGTCTCAAACACATCCATCCATTTCACATGGTATAGACAAGGCTCACATAGTCTTGCAAACCATTCTACAGGTAGCATCATCATATCCACACAAGCTATATCATGATAACGCATATCAATTCACGAGCATCATCATCACTATCCATCTAGCTGGAAATCACCTCCAATACTACTGGTTGGTACTCTAGCCTAGGAAAAACACCTTCAAAACTATTGGTAGCCTCCATGGCAATCACATAGTAGTACATAGTTACTACAATGCCATCCAATAGATCAAAAAAACGTCGATTGATAGTAGTACACAACTATTATCTAGTGGTACAAAACCACTCCTAGTAGCGCACAACTACTATCTAGTGACACGCAATCACTACCAGTGGAACACATCCACCACAGTAGTACTTAGATATTGTCCAGAGACACACAGTATCCACTATAATCAACTAATATCTACACAAGATATCACAATGCAGTACAACAGTCTCTTGGACTCAAATCATAGCATCATCTACATCATCTCTTGAGTCCATACTCCACCTGAGTAATCGGGCATGATGTTGAATAAGTCACGTGTTGGAATCAACACACTCAACAAAGTGTCTCGCATAAGTCACTCAACAGAGTGATATAGGGACCATTCTTCTAATATGGACCCTAGAATAATGATTGTCCCAACATATGTTGAATGCCCCACAATGGACTACAAGGACCATTTTCTCCACTGTATCATCTCTAAGTTGCACTAGCATGATGAGAATGCATCATATCTAAGTTGTATTGGCATGATGTGGAGTATCCTCTACATCATCTCTAAGTCGTACTAGTATGATGTGAATGCATCATATCTTATCTATATTGGCATGATGTAAATCAATGTCTCAGCATCATCTCTAAGCCATACTAGCATGGTGTCAATGCACCATATCTAAGTTGTACTGGCATGATGCAATTCATCTACATCATCTCTAAGTTGTACTAGCATGATGCTACTGCATCATATCTAAGTTGTACTAGCATGATGTGACTCAGGAATATGCATCATCTCTAAGTTGTACTAGCATGATGCTAATGCATCATATCTAAGATGTACTAGCATGATGTGTCTCAAGACAACTGTATCATATCTAAGTTGTAGTAGCATGATGCTGAAGCATCATATCTAAGTTGTAATAGCATGATACAGATCAACACTCCCTTTCAACCAAGGGAGAAATCCCCACAAGTCCCAACTTGTCCCTCAAGTATGTAAACTTTATTTTGGACATAGGCTTTGTCGAAATATCAATTGTCTTCTCATCAGTGAAAATGTATTGGAGAATCACTTCTCCATTCTAGACTTTATCACAGATAAAATATTACTTGATCTCAGTGTGCTTCGACCTGTCATGGAACGTGAGATTCTTTGAAAGCTTCACACAACTCTGATTATCACAATATATCACAGTTTAATCCAATACCTAATCAAATAGTATATAAACTAGCTTATGGAGCCATACTGCTTCAATACAAGTGTCACAAGCTGAAATATACTTTTCTTCTTTAGTGTTGAGTGCAACATAATTTTGTTTCCTTCTAGCCCATGATATCATAGCAGATCCCAAATTGAAACATATACCAAAATAACTCTTTCTATCATCTGCACTCCTTGCCCAATCTGAATCAGTAAATCCATGCAGTTGTATGTCATTGTTTGAGGCATATCTCAAACCATAATTTAGCGTCCCACAAAGATATCTCAAAATGTGCTTTGCATATGTCCAATGCTCATGTCTAGGTTCCACTTGGAACTGGCTCAACGTGTTCACAAAAAATAAAATGTACGATTGGATATTAACAAAATACATCAATGAGCCAGTCAATTTCCGGTACTGGGATGAGTCTACTAGATCAGAATCAAAGTCTCTCAACTTCCTCA
>ML779645.1:222643-247115 GCA_009831015.1 Picea engelmannii | reverse complement strand
TGGAGAGAAAGAAACTGCATCAAACTTTATGGTCTTTCTCAACGTTTCAGGTCTCTATGTTGGGCCCATCATCAAAGCTACATAAAATATTGAGTAATAACTGATTCTCAGCCTAAGAACAAAAGTATGAACATTACTCCCTAGCATACTCGCTTGATTGTACATTCTTTTTACAATAACATAAAACAATCTCTAAACATTTCGAATTTGCTTCTGCTCAAAGATATGGTGAAAATGTCTCCTACCTGACCCTGTGTTGTACAGATGATCAGCTCAATTTCTTTGCCCTGCATCAAGACTCCGTTTGCATTGTTTGCATTGTGGGATCTCCTCATGGCACTGTGTGGTGCACACTGCCTTGTATTTTTGAATGCATCCGTTAACCTATTTACTTTTTAACATTTACCTAATCATATTAAAAATTTACTATATCACTATATGACTTCCACGTTTCAATGATTAACGTTTAACATTACCATATCTGAATTATTAACCACAAATTTCTTCACCTATCCCTGCTTTTTCAACTCCCTGCGTTTCCACCTGTCCCTGCGTTTTCCTCAGGCATTTTGACGGTCTGCGCGTTTCAATCACAATTTCGGCGTTCACAGCTTTTTCAATTGGCCGATATCAGTTGGTATACTCCCCGTCAAATTATTGGAGGACAGATTAATCAGCCTGAGAGCCGTGCAACCACCTTTGGAATGGACGATATCAAGTTATTCTTATTCAGATGTTTTAAGCGACGCAGCCTGCCCAGCGCCAGACAACCTGTTATAAGTGAGATTCAACACGCCAAGAAACGTCTCATATGCCTTTCTGCGTGTTTCATATGCCTTTCGGCGTTTACCAGTCACAATTATGTGACTGTGCTAGTAATTATCAACTTCTAAGTTGAAGCAACCCTTAATACATAAAAAGGCAATCGATTTGTTTAAACTAAGACTGCTGGGTCGACTCTAAGAGAGCATTGAAGGACATGACGGGTCGACTCTCCATTTATCAATGCGATAATGGCTTAGAAAGCCCACTGACTCATCTTAGCATTTTCTGATCGGGGCTTGCAAGGCTAAATTGCATGGATAGTCTTTTGCATTTGCCTATTGTATGTTACTGTTGTCATTGCTCTATGTTACTGTTGTCATTGCTCTCACTAAGAGACTGTTGTGCGTCTTTTCTGTACTGATTGAACGGTGACCACAGTTCACTGTTTTGCTGGTGTCTCCCGTGTAGAGGGGGAGCCTGAATAAAATAAAATGAAAAGAAAAAAATTTCCTATTGTACTTCGTTGTTTAGAGACGTAACGAAGGGGTCGTTACACTTAGGGAGTACCCAACATTTGGAATCTAATTAATTAATGGCAATAAATGGGCTTGGAAAAAGGATGCATTGAAAACGAAGGTGCAACACACCCTCTACAAGCGCACCCATAAATGAGACACTACGATCCCTTGTATGTCATGAACCCCATGTCCAAAATTATTTCCCCCATCCATGTCATTTTCTCCACATGTCTTAGAGAGGGGTTTCTCTTGGGAAGCACTCCTTGACTTAGGGGACAATTCACCCAATAGGTCACTTTGCCAACCCTCCCATACCTAAACTTGGCAAATTGCATAGGGTCTTTAAGAAATTGTTTAGTTTGATGAAGTGGTTTTGGATGCACATGCTTAGGTGGCTCTTTTATTGACTTGATTTACTCATCATGATGCATTTGAATTGAGATCCTTGGAGGGCGTATTAATTGTCTTTGCATGACCTTGTTTGGTGCACATATTTAGAAGAACAAGCCTAGCTTGGGCTTCCTTGGGGCTTGAATCCCATAGGTTGGATACCATGGCCCACACTCTAGATGATGATGATAGCTTTGGAAGGCTTGAGAGATGCCTTGGAGGACCTCTCCCATGCCCCTACTATCCCAACGTTTGTCCTTTGGAGGCCAAAACGTCACACTTTGAGGGCTTGACGTCATGCATGGGTTAGGGTTTGGTGGTGATGAGGACACATGGAAATATTTGAAGGAAGAACACCTTGGATCATGGAGGAAATACTTGTCATGAAGACACATGGCCTTTGGAGGCTAGCACATTCATCGTCAACCCCACGTTTTGCTTCTAAGTGCCAAAACGTTTCCCTAGAAGGGTGGCGTTTTACTTTTAGGGTTTCTTTCATGTGAAAATTATGAATTAAATATTATTATTATGTAAAAGGGGAAAAGTAAGGGCTGTTTTCCCCTTACTTTGTGGTTTACCCTAAGTTTTGTGGAAAAACTATTATTAGAGGTTTTGTATAAACATAGATCATCCCTATTTCATGTTTATCATAACTCTCCCATGTGGAGAAGGATGCTTGGCTAATTTTTTTCCCTACTTGGGCAAATTCATTCTCTCTCTCTATTTTGATATGGTTTATCTCTTGTCTTATGGAAGGAAGTGGTGCACTATCTCTTGGAGGTTCTTTCTCTTGACTTGGTGATGAAAATTCTTGGTAACTAGGGTTTGTCTTGGCATTTTTCTTGGAATTTGTAAGGAAAATATGCATTTGTTAGATTTTGTTCTTGTTCCATGGTTGTTATTGGCTAGATCCTTTAAGGAGTATAAGGGCATACACCCTCCACCAAGTTTTATCATTGTTTTTTTTTTAAAGGACTATTGCAAAGGTTGCTAGGAGGAGTAAAGGGGTTTACACCTTCCTAGATCATACCTTGTTAGGGTCGCTTGCTCAAGGGAGTAAAAGGGATTATACCCATTGAGAAGTAGTAGGCATAACCTAGTACAAGAAGACTCCATAACCCATTTGGAAAGGAACTAATCATTTATTGCATTGGAGAAATAAAACACTTGCATTGAAATACATGATTTTATGAGATATTGAATTTGTTCAAAGTGGAATCAATTCTTTGCCTTAATCACTTGCTTAAGCCACTAGGGCATTTTCATTGGTCAAGGATATATTTCTTCTGTTACAAACTTATGCTACAACCATTAGAGCTACTGCAAACTCTCCTTTTCAAGCTTATTTTCTCACTTTTTTACCGTTGGAAATAGTTGGAAAGTTGTTATTGTTGATCTAGTTGATGTTGGCTATTGTTGGGCAAAATTTTGGCTAATTTCTTGGTGTAAAAGTTTCTGTTGTAGAAAATATTTTCTACAGCCATTTGGATGCTCTGAAAAGTCTCAGAAAACATCTTTTTCATCCCTAATTCACCATCAAATCTTGTTCTAAAGTATTGGGAATTAGTATGCATGTTTAGTGCTTCATTGCCCAATAAATAATTGATGCTTTTGATGGTTATTTATGTAGTAAGTAATCGATTTCATTGTTGATCTCTCTCTCTCTCTCTCTCTCTCTCTCTCTCTCTCTCTCTCTCTCTCTCTCTCTCTCTCTATATATATATATATATATATATATATATATATATATATATATATATATATATATATTTGTTTACTAATGTAAATCAGGACAACAAGCTTCACTTGTTTGTCCCTTTGATATTAAGGCTTGTATCACTCTTATTTGTCTTGTTTCAGGAAGGTCTAACACTTTGGTGCAGGTACTCAAGTATTTGGAAATCATTTCCCCTCAATAAGACTTGTTTTCAAGCTCTCATACTTCTTCCTTCATTGAAATAAGGGGTTCCTCTCATTATCTCTCCATCTTCCATCTCAATCCCCCTAAGGTCACCCGATATTCCCCCCTTGAGGTGATCACTTCACCTCTAAAGTGACAAGAATACTTATCTAAGGTGAAAGTGTGTAGGTATTCTCCTAGTTGTTTCCATCTTGTGGTTTGGGTTGGGCTTTTCCCAACCTACATTTTGTGTGATAACATGACCAAAACAAATTCATCAGCTTAAAGAAAGGAGAAAGTGGCAGTGTTGCATTTGGAAATGAATTCTCTGTCAAAATACTTGGAAAAGGTGTAGTGAGCCTTGGAAGTGAAAATGTAAAAGTAGAAAATGTCTTATTGGTTGAAGATTTGAAGCATAATCTCCTGAGTGTTAGTAAAATATGTGATCAAGGATACAATCTTAAGTTTGATTCCCAAAGATGTGAAATCAAAGAAGAAGACTTAGGAATATTGGTTGCAATAAATACAAGAATATCAAATAACATATACATCCTAGACAAAGAGGAGAGAAAGAGGACTGAAGTCACACAAAAGAGCTCCAAGGACTATAACAAGGAAGGAAAGGATAAGAAGACATAAAAGGAAGGTGATATACTATTGAGCACCATGAGCTCAGGGGGAGGAACCCCAATTACCCTTTTCCATTGATGTCAAAGGGGGAGAAAAATATTAGGATAATGATGACAGGGGGAGTATGAGTGTTTTCGTCAATGACAAAGGGGGATATTGTTGAATGGTGTTGTCATTGATGTCAAAGTCAGTCATTGGCGATCAACATGAAAAATCCTACGGGTTTACTTGAAGGAGTCTCCAAAGTGGTCCCCCTATGGTGTATCTTTGATAATGGACCTCATGGGAAGATGCTTTGAAGAATCCCTAAAACCAAGTGAAGAACCCCCTAAAGTCAAGTGAAGAAACCTACAAATGTCCAAGATAAAGATTGCAAGATGGAGATAGTTGAAAGTATTATTTGTGGTCAATTTAGATACCCTATCTTCGAGGGAATTTTTATCCTACATAACTAACTTAAATGGAAGAATATGTTACATGGCTGGAAATCTTATTCTGAGGCCTTTCCAATGGTATACGTAAGTCCCTCTAACTCCCTAGGAATGAGGAGATATTATTTGTTTTGTCTGACAACCCAGCCATAAAATTGAGGATAGTTCAGCTAGGCCAGCCCAGAAAATAAAAATAGGGACAAAACTACTATAAATACAAGATAGATTTTCACATGTTTAGTGTATCCAAGCTTGTGATCTCTTAGAACAAGTTTGGTAGTGAAGGAAATGGGAGGATAAGGAGCTCTTATGAAGGATATTTTCTAGTCTTATGGAGATTTTTTTTTATCATTTCTATGGGTTCGCTATAGTATGGAAGGTTGATTCTTTGCATAGGGTTCTATGTGATTGTTTGGGTTTATGTGTGGACCCATGTGGACCTAGTTTGATGATGATGATGTGTCAATGATAGAGACAGTGACATTGACAGTGACATGTTGAATCTTTTATATACATATTTGAGGGTGGAAGGAAGAGGAAAGTAAAGGGGATTGGAGCCTCCTTCCAGTTGGAGCTGGAGAATCTAGGGAGTTGTAGCTTCCATTAGGTTGGAGCTTGTAAACTAGGGGGTTGAATCCTCCTTCCAGTTGGAGCTAGAGAATCTTGGAAGTTGTAGCTTCCTATGATTGTAATCTTGTTATTATATGAGAAAAAAAATTAAGTGGATTTCCACATAAATCTGTTGTGCACTGTGTACTTCTTATTTTGGTCTTTATTGTATATTGGAATGCATTTATTTGATTGAAAAGTTAAAGATTAAAATGTTCTAAATTGTACTTGATACTGATTCACCCCCGCCCCCTCTCAGTATCAACATCTCCCTCCTTTTCCAAGAGTCTGGAGTTGTCATCATATGTGTTTCAAAATACATCTAGTTCTTCTTGGATCTATAAACCATTGCCAGAGGCCTCGATGACAGAAGTCTTGCTTGCTACTTTTTGGGGAGCCATATATGAACCTGCAAGGAAAAGGTGAGATTAGTGCAAAGATTAAAATCAAGACTAATGTGAAATTTAGTCTAACTAAGCATCTTGAAATACCATAGGACTCGCTTGATTTGATGCTTGGTGGGAGATCATCATCTGAAGACAATAAAATGATAGCATGCATGGCTAGCAGTCTGGTGAAAATTGGAGGAGAAAAGGGATTAAAAAATGCTTAGAAGTTAAAATTCAGATGAGTTAATGTCAACTTCTTTGATGAAAATCAGAGAAGTTAATGACATGTGTTTCGATGACTATCAGCCCAGTTCATGTTAAGAGCTCTGATAAGTGATGGGTTAAAGAGAATTAGTGAGGTTGAGCTTAACTCCTCCGATCGTATTAGAGTAGTTTATGAAAACTCCTTCGATCATGTCAGAGGAGTTAAGGAGAAATGTTATGATAATCTTATGAACAATAGAGAAGTTGGAGTCAACTTCCCTGTAGTTGATCAGAGAGATTGATGCTAAGTTTTTTGATGAGTTTGCACTAAGTCTCATCCAAGCTTGAACTTAAAGACTTTTGTTTATGGAAATCAATCTTGTAGGTATCCTTTTAATCCATGTTGAAGCCGTCGACGTTCTGTGGCAAGGCACTAGAGTCATGAAATTTGGTTTAGGGCCAGGGGTGGAAGCAATAGGTTCAGCTTGGAAGAATCCGAGATAACACCAAAGGTTTGGCAATGTAATAACGCTCCTCAAGGAGAAGGGTTATAACGGAGGAAAAAATGAAGAGAGTTACCATGACGGTCTTGGGAAGATCTCAAGGTAGAAAATAAATAAAGTGAAATTAAACCTAGCATGAAAAAACCCTAGCCCTAGGAGGAAGAAAACAAAGGGGAATCAAGGGATTACTTGTAACTCACAGACACGTGGACGATCACGATCGGTTGAGAATGAGTAGGTTAGGGCTCGACATGATTTTGTTTGGAAATTGTCTTTATCTCCTCGGAACTCAAATGAAGTAATCAAGGATGCAGGAGAAAAAGAGTATTTATAAGTTATGTAGTAGAGACATTAAATGCAGGTAGTTGTTATTTTTAAATCAGTGAATTTGGATATAAGTCTTCTAATGCACATAGGAGGACTTCATGGGAATTCCTTTGATGTGTATCATAATACTTTCCATTAAAACGTCGTAGTTCATCGAAGCAGATGAGAATAACTCCTCCAATGTATAGGAGGAGTTAGTACTAACCCCTTTGATACATCGGAGGATTTGTTATTAACTTTTGCGATGAAAACCTTTGCGATTGCGAGGGCCCTTTTTCCATCGGCGGAGTTGGAGGAAACTCCTTTGATATTCATCGAAGAAGTTAATTGAGTTTTAATTAACTTTCCCAAAAATAATAAAAACTTAGCTTGAAATTTAATAAGTGTTCCAAATTGAAAATAATGACTTGGTTGAAAAAGGAAGCTTGACGAACAATTTTTAGAGCGAGATGAAGAAACCATTGGAGGAGTTTTTCAAAGTCAAAAAATACAAGGGGCCCCATTTTCTTGAGAGGATTTTGCAAATAGATTACAAGAAAATGGAGGGTTGTAGTGATCCGGATTTTATGAGTAGAACGAAATGACTACAGATTATTATCAGATGCTTAACACAGAATAATAGAGATACAGTAAAACTAGTTTTCTATTCAATAAGGAAATAAGCTGAAACTATAAAATGCAGCGGAAAACAAGCTTGTTGGAATCGTGGCGGCTTATCTCTTAGAAGAGATGTGACGGATGCGCTCATTCACAAGAAGATGATTACAATGAGGCTCTCAAGGCCTTTTTACAATAAATAGGAGTTTCAAAAACCCTAAACATCCAAAAACCTAACCCTAGGAGATGAAGCGCCAAAAGTCATGTGGGCCCCGTTTGGGTAAGTTAGTACATCAACTTCCCGAGGTCGTAACTTTTGCATACGATCTTCGTTTTAGGCATATGATAGCCCATTGGAAAGATCTATCCGAGGACTACAAATGTTGCACAAAATTTCACAATGAAATTTTGCGACTGCAACATACCCCAAAAAACATCGTTTAGGGACTCGAAAAAATGCTAAAAATAGTAAATTATCAAAATTGCGAGAAAGTTGTTTTGAGCCAGCTGGAAAAGGTGGGTGGCCACCGATATCCACCTGGATCAATCCTCCATCCTTAGGAAGCAATGGTCTCCATTGCGTTGAGTTCCCCCATCAGATGAGGAAATTTCTGTTGAATTTGGCCCCGGGTGAGCCACTTGCCTTGGTGCAGGAGCTACCTTGCTTTGACGACTCGATAAAGATGGATCATTTGTTGTCAAGTGCCCTTGATATGCATGTCCACAATCTGATCATTGGATGTATGTTGTATGTAGTCAGGGTTGATCTCTGTTGGTGTCAGTTGTTCTACTACGTCTGAGGTGTCCAATAATGGTGGGAAATAAGGTCGAAGGAGGTCCACGTTGAACACTGGGTGCAGGCCAAGGAAAGGAGGAATGTTGAGCACAAAATCATTATCCCCCATAGCCTTGGTGATGGTGTATGGCCCATAACAGAGTGGGCGAAGCTTCCAATTGGTTCCTATAAGGCGTTCTTTCTGCAAGTGCAACCAAACTTTGTCGCCCACCTGAAACTTATGTGGAACCTGATGTTGATCATGGTGTTGCTTGTACTTGTCATTGGACTTCTGTAGGATATCCTGAACCTGTTGGTGGATGTGCTGGATCCTCTCAATGAACCGGGTGGCTTTGTGAGCCTTGGTTGGAGCAAGAGAGGAGTCGGTCGATATGACCGCAAGGGGAAGTGCAACATCTATGGGACCCAATGGTTGGAATCCCAACCCCACCTGAAAGGGGTTGTGGCCGATTGAGCTATGCAGGGCTCGGTTGTAGCTATGTTGGACATAGGGAAGACTCTCATCCCATGTGCGAGGGTGCTTGGAATTATACATGCGCAGGATACGCACGATCATTCAATTTACGACCTCGGTTTGGCCATCTGTCTGGGGGTGGAACGCCATGGATTTGGTGAGCTTGGTGTCCCATAGGCTCGACCAGAATGTGATGAGAAATCGACTATCCTGATCTGAGACAATGGTTTGTGGGATTCCAAAATGTACCCAGACCCGTTCAAAGAAGAGCTTGGCAGTGGCTTCTGCTGTGATGCTCTTCTTGCAAGCAACCAGAATCACCATCTTAGAAAAACGATCAACAACCACAAAAACACAGTCATTTCCCCGCTTGGTGGATGGGAGGCCCGACATGTAGTCCATTAATATGGATTCCCATGGCCTGTCAAGAGTAGGAAGAGGGGTGTACAGGCCCTGTTTCTTAGTGGTTGGTTTGGCAATAGTGCAATCAATGCAAGACCTGATATACTTGTTGACCTCCTGTCGAAGTTTTGACAAGTAGAAATGTTTTTGTAGCATTGCCACTGTCTTCTCAATGCTGAAGTGTCCTGCCACGTGGTTGTAGTGGGCTTCCCAGATCAGCTTCGCTCGCTCACTTGATGGAACACATATATGGTCAAGTTGGCACAACAACCCATCCTGAAGATGGAAATTATCGACAACTGCCTTTGCACCCAACATTTGGTAGGTGGTGGCGAAGTCTGGGTCTATCTCATAGAGTTGGGGCCATCCAGAGGTCTCATGGCCGTAGGAGTCTAGTACTATGGTGAGTGTCGGGACTGGTGGTCTGCTAAGGCAGTCAACAACATGGTTGGTGCTTCATGTTTTATACTTGATGTTGAGGTGGAATTGCTGCAAGTATGTGGACCACTTTTGATGCCAGTAATTCTGCAATTTCCCTTATGTATGCATGAACTATAGTGGCTTATGATCAGTGTGGATGACTATCTCCCTCCCAAGAATGTAATGTCTCCACTGGCAGCAGGCTTGCACAATGGAGTACATTTCTTTGTCGTAAGTAGGGTAATTACATACAACATTTGATAGTGTCACACTATGATAGGCCATGGGGTGGTCGTGTTGTGTGAGAACGACACCCACAACATAGTCTGAAGCACCAGTCTTAATCTCAAAGGGTTGTTGCAGGTCTGGTAGTGAAAGTACTAGGGCTGAGCACAAGCGCTACTTCAAATCATCGAATGCTTGTTGTTGGGGCCGGCCCCATGCAAATTTTGCCTTACCACCACCCCTGGTTATTTGGCTAAGGGCCCATGCAATATGGGAGAATCCCAACACAAAACTGCGGTAGAAATTGGCAAGGCCCAAGAATCTCCGAAGCTCAGTGAGTGTGGTTGGGGCTGGCCAGTCATGGATGACTTGGATCTTGGCTGGATCCACATGTACGCCATGTTGATCAATGATGTAGCCTAGGTAATGGACCATGTCCATGTTGAAGGAGCATTTTTCCAAGTTGGCGTATAGCTTGTGCTACCGCAGGGTGTGCAGAACCTGCTGAATATGTTGCAAGTGTTCGGCCCAAGTCTTGTTCTAAATGAGAATGTCATCTAGATACACCACTACAAAAGTATTGGTGAATGGTCACAGGATATCGTCCATCATCCTCATGAAAGTGTCTGGAACATTTGTCAGACCAAAGTGCATGACCAACCATTCAAAAAGGCCTTCCTTTGACTTGAAGGCGGTCTTCCATACATCAGTCTATTCTATCAGGACCTGGTGATAGCCAGACTTTAGATCAATCTTAGTGAAGTATTTGGCCCCCATGATTTGATCAAGGAGGTCGTCGATTCATCGAATCGGGTACCGGTTTCTGACTGTGATTTTATTCAGAGCTCGATAATCAATGCAAAGTCGCCAAGTTCCATCTTTCTTTTGTACCAACATGATTGGGCTCTCGCAAGGTGATGAGCTGGGACGGATGTACCCCTTGTGGAGCAATTCTTGGATTTGTCTCTTGATCTCCTCATTCTCTAATAGAGAGCAGCGATAGACTGGCCCATTGGGCAGCGGTGCGCCGGGGGTCAGATCGATGGCGTGCTTGACCTGGCAGTGTAGAGGTACCCTAGTAGGTGAGGAGAAGATATCTGAGTATTCTTCCATGACATTATCTGCTTGCTTCTGTTGTGTGGAGAGGTTGGCCGTAGAGACCCTGGAGGTGGCTGTGATTTTTCTCTCATTCTGAGAGTGAATCACGAAGAAGACAAACTTCCTCGTCTGAGAGATGACCTTCTTGCATTTCTTAGCAAAGATCAAAGAAATAGCACTAGGTGGGACAACCTTGGGTATCCTGTACAATTTCCTGTTCAAAGTAATAATAACACTATGAGGCCTAGACTCATATACAACATGACATTTCCATAAATAAGGTTGGCCCAAAATAACATCACACAATACCTCGTCTTTGAAGGGCTTGATGTTGTACGACAGTCGACACTGTTGGCTGACGCAGAGATCGCTTCCTTGACGGAGCCATCCAATGGTGTAGGGTTGTGGGTGAGGCGTTGTCGGCAGGGCTAGCCGCTTGACGACCTCTGCTGAGATGAGGTTCTTCTAGCTACCACTATCAATGATGAAGTGCAGTGGGGTGCCTTTTACCCACATCTGTGAATGGAAGAGGCCCTCTCCTTCTTCTGGCTCATCTGGTTCACCACGCTGGAGCTTGGTGGTAGCAACTGTGGCACTGGGTTCTGCGTCAATGATCCGTCTTCCCCTTTCTAGTTTTGACTCAGAGTCAGAACCCGCATCTAATTCAGAGGCTTTCACTTAGGCCACCAACATCTTCTTTGAGCGACAGTCAGCAGTGTTATGCCAAGGGCTCTTATGGAAGTCGCACCACTTCCCGGTATCTTTCATTGTCTTTCTGGTGTCCTTCTTTGCTTGCGGCTTGGACTGGTTGTCCTGATACTATCCATATTTTCTCTGTCCTTTGTTCTGTGGGTTGGGGACACCATTTCATGGATTTTTTTGTGAGGGGATCCCCGGCCCAAATTGTCACGTCTTTTGTTTGAGCTTCTGCTCGATTTTGGCGGCATATCGGTAGGCCGTGCCCAAGGATGAGATGTCCAGAAATTCCATTTCAGTCTGGATGTATCTATGCAGAGAACCACGATACTTGAGCACCAGATGTCACTCCGAATCTTTTGTACCCATCTTGGTGTGCAAGGTATGGAAGAGATTTGTGAAATCTGGCACTACTTGGTCTCTTTCTTGCCGCAATGTGGTCCATTTGGTATACAAGTCGTCATAACTTCTGACAGGGTAGTATTGTTCCTTAATAACATCCTTGAAGGATTCCCAGGTGGTCGTGACTGTAAATAATGAGGGTTCCTCTATTTCCTTTTTCTCACAGAAATTTTCCCACCAATCTTTGACATGGGGAATGGCTTTGAGGAGTGCAAAAGTAATATTTTCTCTATTCGAAAAGATATGGACAGAAAAATAACCTTCTAGTAGATTCAACCACTTGTCTACAACATTTTCATCTATCTGACCTTCAAATATAGGAATATTGAAGTTTATTTGTACCTTGAAGGGGGCGGTGCCTCTACTCGAAGAAGATGCGTCGCTTGTTGGTAGTCGCCGAAGGATTTGCGCGAAATTATCCATCATCTCGTTCCTCTGTTGCATGAGGGCTTCCTCAATCAACAGTTTGAAAGGATCTCCTATCCTGTCATCTTTATTTTCTCCTTCCATGATAGGTCACTTGGGTGTGCGAGAGTTTTTTTCCTCAAGAGAAACAAGCTCAAGGCCTAACTCTTTGTACTCCAACCTCGTTGGGGACATGCATTAAGACGACAAGGAGCAGACCGCTCTGATACCACTGATAAAGATTTTATGAGCAGAACAAAATGACTACAGATTATTACTAGATGCTTAACATATAACAACAGAGATATAGTAAAATTGGTTTTCTATTAAATAAGGAAATAAGCTAAAACTGTAAAATGCAGCAGAAAACAAGCTTGTTGGAATGGTGGTGTCTTATCTCTGAGAAGAGATGTGATGACTACACTCATTCACAAGAAGATGATTACAATGAGGCTCTCAAGGCCTTTTTACAATAAACAGGAGTTTCAAAAACCCTAAACATTCAAAAACCTAACCCTAGGAGATGAAGCGCCAAAAGTCATGTGGGCCCCGTTTGGGTAAGTTAGTACATCAACTTCTTGGGGTCGTAACTTTTGCATACAATCTCTGTTTTAGGCATATTGTATCCCATTGGAAAGATCTATCCGAGGAATACAAAATTTTCACAAAATTTGAAATTTTTCAACCACAACATACCCCAAAAAACATCGTTTAGGGCCTCAAAACAACTCTGAAAGTTCAGGACCCGAAAAACTGCTAAAAATAGTAAATTAACAAAATTGCGAGAAAGTTGTTTTGAGCCAGCTGGAAAAGGTGGGTGGCCACCGATATCCACTTGGATCATGTAGTGCATGGCACAACAAGTTGTTACCAAAAATTTGATCAATTCTAATAAGTAGTATGTATTGTTTTTATTAAGACAGAATCATCCAGGGGAGGAATTGGTAAGAGTAAAGGAATCCTTGGAGGGATGCATCAAAGAGTAGAAACAATAGTTGGATTTGTTACAAGCTTATAGAGGAGTGTTCCAATAGCCTAAATGGTTTCCACCTAAGAGGGAACTAGAGCACGAGATATAATTGTTGCATGACTCCCCATTCCCAAATATTGGGTTGTATAGACAATTTGTTTTGGAAGAAGACAAAGTGAAGAAACAATTGCAACAATTGTTGGAGTAGGGAGTAATTCAACCAAGTACTTCACCTTTTGGGTCACCTATCATCATGGTACCCAAGAAGGATGAGACTTGGTGAATGTGTATCAACTACAAAGCTTTGAACAAGATCACACACAAAAACTAGCACCCTCTGCCTAGGATTGACGATTTGTTAGACCAATTATAGCATGCCAAGTACTTCACCAAGTTGGATTTAAAATCAAGATACCACCTAGTACGTGTTAAAAAATAAGACACCTAGAAGACCGCCTTTAAGACAAGGCAAGTTCTATATGAATGATTGGTAAATGCCTTTTGGTGTATGTAATGCACTAGTTACAATTATGTGATTGGTGAATAATGTATTGTGTCCCTATTTAGATTCATTTGTAATAGTGTATTTGGATGACATATTGGTTTATATCTCTACCTGGGAGGAGCACATATCACATCTCATGAATGGGTTAGATATTCTAAAAAAACATCAATTGTTGTCTAACCTCAAGAAATGTGAGTTTTCTCAGCAGTCGTTGGTGTATTTGGGATATGTGATTGGTGGATGGGAACTCGAGATAGTTTCCAAAAAGATGGAGGTCATCATAAAGTGGTTAGTTCCTACTAATGTTACTGAAGTTAGGAGCTTTATTGGGGGATCATATAACCTACAGAAGTTCATAGCATCATTTTTAGTGATAGTTGCACCACTCCATGCCATAAAAACTAGTGGTAAGATTTTCCAGTAGGGAAAGAATCAACAATTTTTTTTGATGAGTTGAAATGAAAGATTAGTCAAGCACTGATCCTTGCATTTCCTAGCTTGTAGAAGCCCTTCAAATTGGATATAGATGAAATTGGATATGATATGGGTATAGTCTTGATGTAGGGATGTAATATGGTATGCTATCATTATGAGATGTTTCATTGGGGAGTCTTGAACTACCCTATATATGATAAGGATATCTATGCCACAGTTCAAGTTGTTAAGAAGTGGAAGCATTGTCTTATGGGCAAGGAAACCATCATCCACATTGATCACCAACCACTAATATTATTTGCAGGGCTAGAGTAAGCTTCAATAAACTAGACATTACAAGTGGATGAGGTTTTTACAATATTTTCATCTAGTCATCAAATATAATAATGGAAATACTAATAAGTTGGAAAACATGATTTCAAGGCTACCCACATTCAAGATTACAACTTTGGGAAATCTTATGCAAATGGAGCCTTTTACCATGTTGCATACAAAGATTCACACATAGAAGATGAGGACTTTAAATAATTGTTTCAAAAGAGATAATGCCAAATTTGTGTAGAAGAAGGTGATGATAAGGATGACTACCATATCCATAATGGGTTACTCTACAAGTTAGACAATATTTGTGTTCCTAAAGGTGAAAGATTGCAACTTATCAGAGAAGCTCTGACCTCCAAGGTTGTAGGACATTTTGATTTTGGGAAAATCGTTGCCAACTTACAAAGGTATGTATATTGGCATAGAATGCAAGAAGATGTAGATCAATATATTAGAGGATGCATGCTTTGTTGTACCAACAAGCCTAGTAATAGAAAGCAAGGATTATACCATCCCTTACCTATACCCACTCGACCCTGGGAAAGTATTTCCATGGATTTTGTTTGTGGTTTTCCGAAAACCAAGAAGGGACATGACTATATATTTGTGATAGTTGATAGGTTCAGAAATATGTGCATTCTTATTCCTTGTGAAAATACCATCAAAGGACAAGAAGTAGCATACATGTTCTTTGAACAGGCTTGGGTGCACTTTGGGATACCAATGAACATCATCTAAGATAGGAATACCAAATTTCTTAGTGCTTTTTGGACTACACTTTGGGAGAACATGGACACCAAGTTGAAGATATCTACAACATTCCATCCACAGACAGATGGGTAGACATAAGTCATCAATAGGAATTTGGTTCAACTTTTGAGGGGTTATCATCAGAAGCATCCAAAGACCTGGGATGAAAAATTGATCTATATTCAACACTCTTATAATAGAGCAGTCCATACTTCTACCAATAAGTTCCCTTTTGAAACTTGTTTTGGGTATTTTCTTCCTTCGTCCTTAGATGTTTTCTATGAACCACAAGGAGGAGTGAGAGAATACATCACATGAGAAGCGTTGAAGAGGATAATTTTTTTGAAAATATTTTCCAGATCCATTTGGAAGTATAGGATGCATTGAATAAATCATAAGAAAAGTACAAGGTTCAACATGGTTAGCATAGAAATGAGAAATCATTCAAAGTGAGAGATAGAGCTTGGTTACAAGTAAAAAAGGAAAGACTATAGGGTCCTTGTAAGAATATCAAGGCTCTGCGGTATGGTCCTTTTGAAGTATTGAAGAAGGTGGGTGATAACACCTACAGACTCAGTCTACTCCCATACATGGGCATTTACTCAGTATTGAATGTGGAAAATATGAAACTCTATGAGCCTTCCACATTGGATCAGGAAATAAAGGTGTAGGTCCTACCTACCATAGAGGAATTAGCACCAAAAGCTTGACAATGTTGGCAGAAGATATATTTTTGCAAAACAAGTCCAGGATTACTAGACAAGAGTAGCATGGCATTTGGTAGATCGGGTTGAAAGGACAACTTCTAGGAAAGGAAAAATGGTACTCCACGGAGAAGGCAGAAGAAAAATGTACTCACCTCATTTAGTAAAATATTTTGGGGAAACAAATCCTCCCAAAATGGGGAGGTATGATCTGCATTGGATCATTATATAATTTTTCATCTATATTGTTACTTTCTGAATGGAAAAATTGGAGGAATTGGCTTGCAGGGTCCATTTTAGTGTTAGGTCCCAGTTTGAATATTTGGGGTCCATAACCTTCCAGATCCATTTTGAGGCATCAAATGACTATTTTTGGGGTAAAAAAATTGGAATAATAACTTCCATCACCTTGGTGTTTTTCTATACATTGAAACCTTTCCAATAGTGTGAAATTCACCTCAATCGGAGCTCATATGAGGAAGTTATGCCTCCCACAAATTGACCTACCTTATTGACCACCATGGTATCTCGTGGATGGCACATCAGACCTTATTATTCATCCCCTATTATTCACACATGTGAGGGTAGCCACATGTGGACCTTCAAGAAGATTCTAGAAGGTCCAAAACCTGACACTAATTTAGGGTTGAGACATGCAAACACCCTAACCCTAGACAACTATCAGGTTATGTTAAATATCAGGCCCTTAGGAAGATAAGGGGTTCCATTATTTGGCATTGTATGTGTTCCATAGTTGAGCAAAGCATCTAGGAGTGAGATTTGAGAGCATAACATGGGAGGAAGAATATTTTGTTGCATCCATTCAAGCTACAATGTCCAAGGAAACTCCATAGTGAGTGCCTCTTTCTTTGTATTTGCATTTTCATAACTGAAGAAAAGAGAGCATAGCATAGGCATCACCTTTGAGCTAGGTTTTCTCCCATTTTGGGTTTCCCAAGATACATCTTGAATTCATTTGTGTGGATGGTGCGTTCATTTGTTTGTTCTTTCTTTTTCACATTTTGATTAATTTCATAAATTTGAACAAGAATGTACTGCTAACAAAACTGAGATCTCAGGAAATAAAACCTACATAATAAAATATTTTAGTATAATACAAGATCTATTGTAACGAACTCTTCTAGTGGAATATCCACAACAATTTATAGATCAAGAGGACCATTCGAAAATGAAAAAAAATCAACTGTGGTGAACAACTGATCTTGGTTCTGCCTGATTAGATCAATGACACACATTGTATCAAGAGAGACATGTCCTTCAAGGGATGGAAAAAACAAGAGTGCCATGAGTTCCGCCCAAATGAATCAAAGGTGAAGATTTATTTTGAAGCATGGAAACAAATCATGCAAATTACAAAGGAGTTATACGAGATCCCAACACTGAATAGTTCAAAAATCTATTGAATCTCTATAATTGTACCTTGTTTAACTACTTATAAATAGGATGAGAACAAAAAAAAGGATTTTGTTGTTTCACTTTCAAAAAAAATATTTATAAAAATGTAATGAGGAGAAGTCATTTTTGGCCAAACTATTTTAGAGAAAGACTTTGATTCTGATAGTGTAAGTGTGTGGAATTTCTTCCATTGCCTTGTTGAGTGTTGTCTTTTGTAGTAAGAATGTTTCTTTATAGTGCAAATTTTTTCATGTGTAATAAATGCATTCTTAGTTCCTTTTCTCTCTAAATGTTTGTCTAAAACTATGAACAAGGAGTTGTAATTAGTTATTTAATCGCAAACTTCTCTTGATTTGATATTTGGTTACTTGTATTTTTTCTTTTTTTCTTTTGTTCAATGACTCTTTGATTGGATCATTATATTATTTTTCTTCTATCTTGGTACTTTATGGGTGGAAAAATTGGAGGAATTGGCTTGCAAGGCCCATTTTAGTTTAGTGGTATGTCCTAGTTTGAAGATTTGGGGTCCAAAACCTTCTAGAACCAGTTTGAGGCATCAAATGACACTTTTTGGGGTAAAAAATGTGCATGCATAGCTTTCATACACTTGGAATTGTTCTACACAATGAGATATTTTCAACAATGTGAAATCACCTCAATCGGAGCTCGTATGAAGAAGTCATGCCTCTCACAAATTGACCTACCTTGTTGACCACCATGGTACCGAGTGGATGCCACGCCAACCTTATTAATCACAAATGTGGGGCTAGCCACATGTGGATTTTCAAGAATATTCTAGAAGGTCTAAAACCTAACACTAATTTACAGTTGAGACATGTAAAAACTCTAACCCTAGACAACTATCAAGTTGTGTTAAATAATGGGTTATTAGGAGGAGAAAGGGATCCATTATTTAACATTGTACTTGTTCCATAGTTGAGCAAAGCATCTAGGAGTGGGATTTGATAGCATAACAGAGGAAGAAGATTTTGTTGCAGCCATTCAAGCCACAATGTGAAAGGAAACTCCATAGTGAATGCCTCTTTATTTGTATTTTCATTTTCATAACTGAAAAAAGAGAGAACAGTGCATATAGGCCTCGCCTTTGAGATGGGCTTTCTCCCATTTTGGGTTTCCCTGGATACATCTTGCATTCATTTGTGTGAATGGTGTACTCATTTGCTTGTTCTTTATTTTTTGTATGTAGGTTATTTTCATAATTTTGAGCAATAAGTTAGTGCTAACAAAACTAAGATCTCAGGAAATAAACCTACATAATAAAATATTTTAGTATAATATAAGATTTATTGTAACAAATTGTTCTACTGTAATATCCACGATGATTTATCTATCAAAAGTATCGTTGGAAAATGAAAATGTTTCAACTATGGTGAACAATTGATCTTGGCTTTGCCATATTAGATCAACAACACACATTGTATAAAAGGAGACATGTCCTTCAAGAGATGGAAAGAACAAGAGTGCCACGAGTTGTTGATCTTAGCTCCGCCCAAATGAATCAAAGGTGAAGATTTATTTTGAAGCATGGAAACATTACATCAATAATCATGTAAATGACAAAGAAAGAGTTATACAAGATCCCAACAATCCAAGTAGTTCAAAAATCTATTGAATCTCTATAATTGAATTTGGTTTAATTAATTAATAGGATGAAAACAGAAAAAAGGGTTTTTGTTGTTTCACTTTCAATTTTTTTTTTTTGTAAAACTTTAATGAGGAGAGGCCATCTTTGACCAAACTATTTTGGAGAAAGACTTTGATTTTGATATTGCAAGTTTGTGGAATTTCTTACATTTCCTTGTTGAGCATAGCCCTTTGTAGTAAGAATGTTTTTTTTTACAGTTCAAATTATTTTCATGTGTAATAAATGCATTCTTATTTCCTTTTCTCTCCAAATGTTTGTCTAAAACTATGAACATGGTGCTCTAATTAGTTATTTAATCACAAATTTTCTTCTCTTGATTTTATATTTGGTTGCTTGTATTTATGCTTTTATTTTGTTCGATGACTCTTTGTTGGAAATAATAGCAGGAGTATATTTGATATTGTGATAATTTATTTTAGTTACTTGCTCCTAACTATGAAATCTATAATAGATTTGACCTCGATATGTGGAGTAGAACCACAACTGCATTTGTATTTAGCATTGTATGATTTAAAATAATTTTTAAAATCCAATAACAATTGTTAGGTTAGAATCGAGATGGGTTCCCTATTTCAAATAGTATAAAGTTTATAGGGTGGTAGGTTCAGGTGGCATTCTCCTCGATTGTGGAGGAAATGCAATGTTTCATTATGCTTGGGGCCTAGGGACCACGGAAAATAATATTGTAGAAGCTTATGCTCGTTATGTAGGGTTAAAATTGGCCAAAGAGCACAACATCTCCCAACTCTTAATTTTTGGTGACTCATTGTTAATTGTCGGGGCAATTCGCAAAATAAGCTACATGGAGAGAAACCTCTTGAGTGGTATCCTACACCAAATTACATCTCTAATTGGGAATTTTGAAGAAATTAACCTCTTTAATATTAAAAGAGGCCTAAACCCCTTTTTTTATCAATGGGCTAAGGAGGGTTCTAGGATGGCACAAGGGGAAATCAATTTAAATGGAGAAAGGGGGTTTTCCCCATCCCCTAACCCCTCCCTCATGACATGATGTGACCCCATGCATCCTCCCGCCAGGTGCACACTCCTCATACATCAGGTTGCCTTCAAATGTGTGAAGTGTTATGGAGAGTGTGTGAGCTTTCACTTCGACTAGTGCTCCAATTTCTTTAAGCAGCTCACAGGGCCGAGGTATGGCACATATGTCTGTGTTCTTGAATGTGTATGTTCCTGGTTCGAAAGGGATCATCATGAGTGGGGTTCAACGCCTATACGATTCTAGGGAGAGAAGACAATCCAATCAATGCTCCGTGTTGTCGGTCGTTGCTCTGTGGGCTAGGAATTTGGGGCTTTTGGTTGGGGTCACCTCTTGTTTCCCCCTCGCATCTCGAGTAGTTTAATAGGTCCATTCTCATTTTTTATTTAATGCCTAATAATTGTGGTGTTGTTCTATTAATTCTCTACATACACTGCTCTCGTTGCATCGTCTTCACTTTCAGCTAGAGTAGTTTCAAGGCTTGGCCACATGGAATCCCTATGGATCCCTTTATGAGTGACCTCAAGAAAATCCTCAAATGTCAAGAAGAGTTCGACTAGGCCAATAACTCAACCCTGTAGTAACTTATGGCCAAATTCAGAGAATTCGAGGAAATGATGGTTGGGTTCTCTCGCAGAATGGAAGAAAAATTTGGTGAATTAGAGGTTGCTCTCTCTGCCTTATCTCACAAAATGGATGAAATGGAAGCTGCCTTCCACCAACTTAGAGCCCCGACCCTCCTTCAACATTCATTCTCGAACTCAGTGAACCCTGGCATACCCTACCATCTAGATGCAACTGTTGATAATAACTCAGGAAATTCAAACTGCAATACTCCTCCAATAGATATAGAAGATGGGTCTCTACAACTCTCATAGGCCTTAGATATTCATGATTTTTAAATTTGGTGGTGCCTTGGGCAATTTTGTAAAGATATTATCAGTATGGAAAATCATTGGAATGGCCCAACAAGGATGTTAAAATTTGTTGTTTTTGTTTCTATTTTTGTTCTAATTATTCAAACTCTTCGGCTATATGCCTTCTTATGTAAAATTTTTGACGTTGTTCGCTTTAGTGCATGCCTTTTAATATAAAGTCAATTCAATTTAAGTTTAAAAATAATACAAAATTTAATTGAAACAAACCCCTAATGTTGAGAAAGACATTTCACCTTCTCAACATAACAATAATAAATTATAATCAACCCTTGTTTGAAATAAATATTGCCTAACAATAATATTGTAAATTTCAAATATTTTTTCATGCAAATACAAAATACACCGAAAAAAAAAAAAACTAATAAAACATTTACGAAGATGTATACTAATGAAGTTGAAAAAAAGCAATGATAATAAGGTAAATATTATAATATTGTTGTATAATGAAAAAACTAATAAAGCGTCCTTAAAAATGTAAAACATTGTTATTAAGAAAAACTAATAACAATACTGTAAATTTCAAATATTTTTTTTACAAATACAAAATACATCAAAAGAAAAACTAATAAAACATCTATGAAAATGTATCCTACTAAAGATGAAAAAAAGCAATGTTAATAAGTTAAATATTATAATATTGTTGTATAATGAAAAACCTAATAAAGCGTCCTTAAAAATGTAAAACAATGTTAATAAGCTAAATATTATAATATTTAACAACACAATAAGAAATACTAAGTACATAAATATATTATTTATCTTTAACTTTTTTAAAAATGTCAACAAAAAATTTGATAGTTATAAAAATATCTTTAAAAACAATGTTATTGAAAACACCAACGACCACACTGTTGGAAGGTGGAAAGAATAGAATATGGAATTCTCTAGCATAAGGAAAGCTCTAATTCCAACATGGAATTGCAATTAGTTATTTAGTTGCAAACTTCTCTTGATTTTATATTTTATTTTGTTCAATAATTTTTTTTAGGTTTGAAACTACTTTTTGTTGAAAATAATGGTAGAAGTATATATGATATTGTGTTTATTTATTTTATTTATTTATATTTAATTAGGAAATTTAGAATAGATTTGAATTCAGCATATGAAGTAAAATTGCAAGTGTATTTAAACTTGGTATTATATGATTTAAAATAATTTTTAAAATTCAATAACAATTGTTATGTTAGAATCTATATGGGTTTTCTATTTCAAATACAATTTGAGTGGGTTTAATGGTTAAGAGCATGTGTTTTCTCCTTGGAGGTCACACATTCAAATCCAGAAGGATGTAGGTTATGTATACCTTTGTAAACTTTAGCAGTCAAATCGATGCTCAGAGAGAGTTCCTTGTCCCACAGACAAGAGTCTCATACATCAATTTGATATGTAACCTTAAAAATAGATTATTATTGTTATTATTATTAAAAAGAATTCATACAATTGAAAAATGCACTTCACCTTCTCAACATAACAATAATAAATTATAATAAATCATTGTTTAAAATAAATATTACCTAACAATAATATTGTAAATTTCAAAAAAAAAATTACATACAAACACAAAATATACCAAAAGAAAAACTATTTCAAATTTTTTTTTGCATACAAACACAAAATACACCAACAGAAAAACTAATAAAACAGCTGTGAATACCTATACTAAATAAGATGCAAAAAAACAACATTAATAAGTTAAATATTATAATATTTCTGCATAATGAAAGGCAATGTTAATAAGCTAAATATTATAATATTGAGCAACACAATGCTAAGTACATAAATATATTATTTATACACAAATAACCATGCAAAAGACATCTCACACTTTGACTTTAAAAAAATGTCAAAAAAAATATGCTAGTCATAAAAAAAAATATCAATAAAAACAATGTTACTAAAAACACCAATCACCATGTTCTGGTAAGGTGCAAAGAATGGAATATGGAATTCTGTGACATAAGGAAATCTCTATTCCAACATAAATTTATGTCAAACTTAGATTTATAACAAAAAAGTAACCCAACGTGACGAAATTATAACAAAAAGTGAAACTAAAAGCAATGCTGATTGGCCATTTTGCAGTGACAACAAAAGTGAAACTAAAAGCAATGCTAATTGGCCATTTTGCAGTGAACATAAAGTTCAATGGACTCAATCAATCAGTAAGGAGGTTTCCTCTAGAAGATAGACAGAAAACAGGGATGTAGAGGTATGGGATATTATAGATGATCTTAAAATCACTAATTATTCGTTCATAAGGTTGACATAGTTCTATGTTGGAGACAACAGATGTTGATGGGCCTCAAATTGACCAATGGAAGAGTTTATGCCACAACATTTTATTGAATGGGAAATGAAGCTCATTAAACCTGGGTAGCTCTAAGCAATAGCATTTGATGTTATTGACATTGATTCTGATCTAGGTTTCTGTGAGGATTCAAAGTTGGTAGTAGCAAATTTGTATCCAAGTTTACTCTCTAATTTATGATTATGTGTCTTTTGTAGAGTAATTAAATAGATTCTGTGGATCGGTTCTCTGTTTTGAATTTACAAGTCAGTTTTGCAAAAAATGAAGCTGTGTTGTTAGCAGTCATTGCTCTATATAGTTTTTATAACAGCCCTTTTTTGCCTAGTAAAAAATCTATGGAAATTATTCATATCATATTGAAAAGATTATTACTAAAAATATTTAAAATAATATAATAAATTTGAATAGCACAATAATTAGTTAAACTTGTATATACAAAGATATATTAAATGGTTGTTGCCAATGTGGTTGGGCATTTGGCTAGTTCTGTACTAGCAAGTACTTGGTTCGAATTCCATTGAACCAGGCAGACTAGTCTACATTGATGGGTTTACTAGGGATGTCAACCATGAATGTGGGGAAGCATCTCTTAGGTTTCCCAGCAAAATTTTCCATGGGAAAAAAACATATTAAATATTATACAGTGACAATTATTTTAACAGGTTTCTACTTGTGTCTTTCCTCGCCATGTACACATCTCTGCCAAGATGAATATTATACAGTGACAATTATTTTAACAGGTTTCTACTTGTGTCTTTCCTCGCCATGTACACATCTCTGCCAAGATGAGTGTATTTGTATAATAACGTTAATAATAGTGTATTTCTCTATTTTTTATTGAAAGTATAGTATTCAATGCATATTTATATTTAGTTTGTTAGCTTATGTTTAAAAGATACCTACTAATAATAAAAAACAGTCACTGTAACTAAAAATGCTACAATTCTACTAAGTTTTATACAACAAAACCAAAGGCAGCCATTATAACCCAAAAAGAATAACTGGTGGTAGACAGTCCCCATCATAATAACAAACCAAGACCAGACTAAACAGCCAACCATGGATAGAAACTTAAAATGTTTAATCTACATATTACAACTTTGGGGTTCTGAAGTTCTAACAAAATGAAGTCCTTCAGCAACTGAAATTCTCATTCAACTCCTATAATCAGCCTCACACAAGAACATTCAACTTCTTCCTACTGATTGGTAATGGATCGATATCTTTAGTCAAGTGGGCAGGTCCATGGAGCAGGCTGTTCATGTCCTTGTCAGTGGTCACCTATCAAAATCCACCTCATT
>ML779645.1:183523-219063 GCA_009831015.1 Picea engelmannii | reverse complement strand
GCAATCATGACAGTCCATGAAACTATGTTTCGTTTAGGCATTTGGTAGAAAATTTTGTGTGCATCCCCCAAACACCCACACTTCGCATACATGAGCACAAGCTTGTTTGCTAAGAAAGTGTCTGGCTTTAATCCCCTTTCAGTGATGTGGGAATGGACTAATTTTCCTTCAGGCAGGGATTTCTTATCAATGCAGCTCTCCAGGAGCGAAGTATAAGTACAAGAGTCCACATCAATGCCTTGGTGGTCCATACCATGCAAAATATGGAGTACCTCTTCGAAGAAGACCTGTTTAGACAGTGTTCTTACATCCTGAAGGACTGTTTTTTCCCTTGGAATTACCAGTTCCGTGCACTTATTTTCCTTCAAGAGCCCTGGCCTTACTCTTAGCATTACTAGGAGTCCCAGCCTCAGTGACAGGGGGACCTGTGCTACCCTGACACTGAACCATCAACTCAAGGAAAGAGTTATATTTCTTCTTTTGAAACGATAATGGTTGCTCTACTGCCATTGCCGGTGTTGTTGCCACTTTTCTTTACTAAAGTAAAGTGACAAAAATAAGCAGCAGTTAATGCAAAAAAGTTCATCTATTCTCATGGCAGGAAAACCACTGTCCTGACTCCTAATTTATTGGACATAATATATAACCGGTGCAATTTCTCGATGGCGTTAATAAGGTTTATCCAAGTAACCAGTAGTTCCAACAGAGTTCTGTGGAGCAATTCTATTAAGATAAGTGGATGTAAATTTGAATAAAATTTCTCAACTTCCACTTTTTCTTAGAATACACGAAGGTACATTTTTAGATAGGCATTAAGACTAATTTAAACTACCTGAAGTTGTTTAGGGTGATTTATTTTGAGATCTGCCCAGGCTTCTCAAATTCATGTAAATTGCATGCTCATGATTCAACCCATAGGTTTTGTAGAATTTCTTTTACTTTTACGATTTTGAAACACTAAGGATGGAATGTAACTCTTATTAGGAACCCATTTCCTCACCATGGCTTGAACTGCACCCAGAGTCTCACCATGGCTCAGTAGGTCTTGGCCTTTGATCATCAAAGTGTCTCCGCTGATAATTTCAATAATGGCGACCCAGTGTGACACAAAGACCACAATTCCAGTCCAAAACTCCACTTTCTGACTGTTTAATAACCAATAAATTTCTCTTAACAAACTCCACTGATGATGTTGAAGTTCATGTTGACGGTGTTGGAGTTCATGCTATGTTTCTAAAAGTGAGGTAACCATGTGACCAAAACTTATAAAAACCTGCTGGGGTTTCTTAGACTCCAAAATTAACACGCACTGGACAAAACATTTTGAAACTATGGAATGTACAGATTAAATAATATGAGGATCCCAAGTGTATGTAACCACCAGAAATATAAAACAGAGTTGGCAAAGTTTTTGTATGTTCAGTAATGAAGGGATGTATGTTGGCACATACTGATCATGGCAGTTGTTTTGAATTCAAAACTTCTACTAATTTATATGTCTATTCTTTCAATCCAACGATCGCTGAATTCTAACACATAAGATATATTCCATACATTTCGTCAAACAGTTGATCTGCAACCTTCTTATATGTCTATTCTTACAATCCAACGATCGCTGAATTCTAACACATAAGATATATTCCATATATTTCGTCAAACAGTTGATCTGCAACCTTCTAAAATCTAGCACTGTGGCATATGTTAATACCATCAAATTTCCTTGGAAAGACTTCAAAAATCCAAGCCAGTTCTATCTTATTAATCAGGAACCTCTTGCTTATAGACGAACACAAGCCTTGCTCATAATGAGAAAATAAAAGTTCCCGAATATATACATGCCTGTTGAATCGCTTAGAAATCACGATTTCTCACATATGCATCCTGCCACATTCCGTAATTTCATTGCCTGCATTGCTGCTAATACATCCCTGCTCGTAAACTTGATTCACCGGCAGATATTTTGCTCTTTGTTGGAATGGCTGTCCCTCCCTTTTTTTTTTAAATGTTGGATTTCAGCAAAACAACCCCAATGATTCGGTTTATCATAAATTTCTAAGAGAAGGTTGTGGTCACACAACACTATTATTTTTTTCAAACACATTAACGGCCCATCTTTTGGTCGTTTGGGGATTGTGACTCGACTTGTCACTTGCGAGAGTGACCTCAAAGTATCTAAATTGATAAAAAAGAATCATATATAACGGGATGGATAATGAAGTATAGTGTTAATCCCCCCCTAAAAAACTCGATCTTGTGATAATGTAAAAAACATTTAAAAAGTGGAGGTAATTTTTATGAACTTTTAATTAATAATGAATTGTATATTATTAAATAATAAATTAATATTAGCTTTATGGACTAGTTAGAATGGTTGAGTACTTTGAACTTTATGTAAGAGGTCTTGCTGAGGGGTTTTGAGGTAGATTGTCTTTGTCGCATGTCTCATTCAATGTCTTTGTCATGTCACGTACCATAATCAATGTTGACGGGTTTGCACCAAGTACCATCTGCCAATATGGAGAGTGCTCAAGTACCATCCATCAATGCAAAGAGAAGTGATTTTCCTGTGATATTTTCCTTGTAAAAGATAATAGATCGTTAAGTTCACATTAACAATGATAAAAATTGTCGTCGAGACTAAAGCGAAACCCTGGACTGCTTCTAGGGTTTCTACCATCGGCTGCCCCCTGCAATGGCCTCTGGCTCGGGGGATCGAGATCCTCCGCAACCTCCCCCGCCCCCGGACCTTGTTGCGTTCCAAGCACTGCTCTCTTCATACACTAAATCATCAAAAGGAAACCCCCAGTCATGTTTCGTTAAAAAGCTAGATGAGATCCCGAAGGTCTTTGTTCATTCCCCTTCCTCATGACCATTCGCCCTAAGATTAGCAAAAAATGGCTTGATCGGACAATTCACAGGACTCTGGCCCTCCCCAAGAGCAATGGCGCAATGGCTGGAGCAAAACTGGAAGAAAACGATAAAAGGGCAGCTTTCAACAACATTATGTGGTAAGGGATTCTATGTATTCCTCTTTGAAAACAAAGTTGATAGAGATTTGATTTTTAGGAATCACCCATACTTCATGGGCAACAGAGGAATGTATCTAAATAAATGGACTCCAGACTTCAACCTAGAAAATGATATTCTCTCAGTTGTCCCAATTTGGGTCAGGTTACCCTTTCTGCCTCTCCACTGTTGGAATGATGAAACTATAAAAAATATTGGAAACACACTGGGAAGGTTCATCGATTGGGCCGAACCACAAGATGGGCTGCAATCATGTGCATGTCTCTATGTAGAAGTAGATATAGAGATAGGACTTCCGGAAGCAATCCAGCTAACCCTAGATGGGTGGTCATACATACAAAAAGTAGACTATGAGCATCTCCCTTTTAAGTGAAAACCATGCCATGAGTATGGACATTTCACTAAAAAATACCCCAAGGCTATACAGGAGAACCCTGAAAACAAAGCGTCGGATCAATGACAGCTAGCCAAAAGAAAGAAAGTGACGAATAAATTAGGAGTTCAACAACAGGAAAGGAAAAAAAACACTAGGCCCTCCTCAGCAAGCAAGGGGAAATCACCGATACAAATCAATGATGAAGCAAAAAACAACAAAATTAAATTTGATCCTCTTGAAAATCTAGAGGCAAAAATGGTCAACTCAAAAGAAAGCACAGAAGAAACTCAGAGTCAGCCAAACCCGGATCCAGACCCTACCTCGCCTCTAGTAGAACCTGATGCCCCTCAGCTCTTGGACCCTCTCCATGCACAAGAGGATGATAGCGAGGAGGACTCGGGGGAAGAACTGGACATGGAACTCCTAAAGAGTGCTAGAACAACAAAAGCAGGAAGGAAAACCAATAAAAACAAAAGGGAAAAAGCAACAAACTAGGACAAGGAACTAGGAACCCAACCAACGCTGGAAGAAATCCTTAAAAAAGAAGGGAAAGGTGGGAAAGCCCCAACAAAAAAGGACAGTCTCAGCCCACGAAAGGGGGGGGAACAAAACATACTAGTAAATAATGAAAATAGTCTCATGGAATTGCAGAGGATTGGGACAAAGGGAAAAAAAATAAGCAATGGGAAAATTAATCAAAACAGAGAGACCCCATATCCTCCTAATTCAAGAGAAAAAACTACAGGGATCTGAAGCCTTGTGAGAAATGAAATAAATCTGGAAAACAAGCAGTGGAACAACGTAAATGCCAAAGGAGCGTTAGGAGGGATATGTACTGTATGGAGTACCCAAATCTTCAAAGAAGAACAAAAATTAGAATCAACACATTGGTCGTTGGTGAATCTCAAGCATCTACAATCAGGTATCTGTAATGTTCTCACTTTGGGACATCAGGGTATTACACAGTGTTATGATGACCAGAGTACCCAGTTGGATATTATAGCGAGTACATGAGCGATTGAGAGATATTTTGGGGTCCGGCTTACATTGCTCATCCTATTTCATCATTATGATCCATTCCGCACATATTGGCTTTGGTTCTGCTGCATTTCGATGATTTCCATGATTTTGAGTATTTTGAGCTATAGGTTAATTAAATTCACTGAAGAGGTCATTTTGGACACAATACTTGGAGGAACCTCTCAGTGTAATAGCTCATTAGAATCGAGAGGAACAAAACTATAGGATAGGATTATGAGAAGTGACTTTCAGTGGCTAGGGAAGCCATAAGGAGAGATAAGGTGTTTTTTAGAGGTAAAAGGGTTAATTAATTAATTAAAGTGATTTAATTAATTAATTAATAATTAATAAAGTAAAAGTCACTTTGGAGGGACAAGGTGAGTAGGAAGTATAAAGGAGAGGCAAGGGCCTCTATTCTCTCATTTATGTATGATTATCTTTTGATACCTGGCTTCTAGCTAGTGAGCCCATACCTTGGGGGTTTTGAGGGTTTTGACTTAACAAACCTTAGAGGACGATTCAATGGTGAAAGATTCCACCTATTTTGTCCCAAGCTTGGTCTCGGGGATACAATACTCCCCCACACCATTCTAGTTTAGATCTACTTAGTTGCAGGAGGGTTCTACACCAGCCACATGCACATGAAGGGAGAGGGCGCACCTTTAGGGGTTTCCAGCAAGGGGGGCGCACCATTCATTGAGGGAAGTTCGTTCCATGTGATTGGTAGGGCTTATGGGGATTCTAACACCTAGGTTTTCATTGCAAGGTCTTGGCCATTAGATCTAGTGCATTCCGGAGGAGTTTTATGTGCCATTTGATTTACTAGATGCATTGGACGAATTGGAGGAGAGGAGCACACTTCAGAAAGTGATTTCAGTCATTTGATAGATCAGAACTTCACCGTTTCACTTGGGACTTCACCAGTGAGATAACCGGGCCCCGATCTATCATTTCAGTGGTTTTGTGGAGCATTTGGAGGCCTCTAGGAGGGAGGCTGGATTATCTAGGGTTTCAGCCATCTAGTGGGGGAAAGTCCAACAGAGGGTTATTCATTTAGTGGGTCATCTCTTCACCGATCAACCTGAGACTTTACCTGGGGTCTTGTATTGGGTCGTTCTACAATTTTTCATATTCATCGGAGGGCTTGGTGGTCTTTGGAAGTAGGGATGAATTGTTGAGGGTCTTCAGTGTTCCAGCAAGGCGTAACATCATCCAGCTTGGGGTTTGGCACTTCATACGACCCAGATCTCTCTTGTATTGGTCTTCATTATGTATTCAGCCTCTGGAGGCTTTCATCTTCTTCCTAGGAGAATTTTGTAGTATCTCTTATTATGTTTATTGGATCCATTTGTTGATCATTCCAGATCGGCCTCACTCTTGTATCAGGTTCTTGCTCATTATATTAATAAAGGTCAGATATTTGTTATTGGTTCCATATTTGGTGTATCTTGTATTTCCATTGATTATATCTTCATATCTATGTGTGATAACTGAGTATAAACCCTAAGGCCGAATTAAAGAAGTCAACCTGCAAGTAAACACCCAAACATAAGTGAATCAACAAAGTGTTTGACGAAATGCCACTACTAGAAACAATTTAAAAAATCATGCAAAAACGTGATGTTCCTCGCATCTTGGCTTG
The DNA here is from genome assembly GCA_009831015.1 of Picea engelmannii. Lineage (NCBI taxonomy): Eukaryota > Viridiplantae > Streptophyta > Pinopsida > Pinales > Pinaceae > Picea > Picea engelmannii. The sequence goes on along the minus strand of ML779645.1, from coordinate 212,998 downwards.
GGAACCTTACAGTATCACTTATCTTATCTATAATGTATATATGCCTAATAATTACTGGGAAAAAATGGAATGTTGGGAATCCTTAATGAAAATCAAAGAGCTCGGAGCACAAAACAACTACATTATAGCAGGAGACTTTAACACAACTTTACACCAAGGGGAAAACAAAGGAGGCTCTATAATAAGGGACCCATTCAGGGAACACATGGAGGATCTGATATCAGAACTGGATTTTTTTTATGTTTAGCCTCCCAAACGGAAATTCACTTGGAGCAATAAAAGACTAGGGGTGGGACACTGTAACATACCTAGTACGCAAATAAAAAAATTTCGTTGATTTCTCAATGATCGGAATCCCCGAAGTCCTACGGGGCTTAGCGCAGGCTAGCTCTTTCCTTTTTTTTTTCCACCTCTATGTGATCGTCGGCTATGACCATCGACCAAACAACTAGGCACCTTGTCGCGTTTCATGACTCAGCGATATAAGTGAGTCAATTCTTTTGACTCTACAAACCCCGAAACTCAAAACAACGAAACGCCGAACCCTGACAGGGCTAGTGAATGGAAAAATTTCCCTCCAAAGGGAGATCGATGGTCGTAAGACTCCCCTGATTCGACGGTAGAGATCCTTCCGGGGTTTCAGTATTCGGGAGTTCGAATTGCAACGACTCAAAGACTCTTCGTCATTCAAATCTCTGAATTCCGATATGGGAATTCGTGTAAGAGATTGACGGCTCTTAAGAGTGTGGATCCGACGGTCCACGGGATTTCAAGACTTTCTCCTGAACTCTGACCGCTTACCATGTGTCTCCTTTGATGGACGGTCTAGGTTCCTTCAGGACTTCTCATCTCTATTGCCAAGTACGTCGGGATTTCGGGTATCGGGATTTCGCGATTTGCGAAGGCAAGGTTTCTTGCCTTTTGGCTTCCCGGATGCCGAAACACTGAAACGTTGACCGACAACCACGTGTCCCTTCGATGGACGGCAGTGACCTTCAACCAAGATCAACGGTCGCGATCTTTTTGGGATGATCAACGATCACGATCAAATCTCGGCTTTCCTCAATCTCATTCACACCTCACGCCATTTCGGGGTTTCGATGATCGGGATTTCGCGACTCACGAGGACAAGGGTTCTTGTCCTTTCATTTTCCCGGGTGCCAAAACGCCGAAGCGCTTACCAGCAACCGCGTATACTCTATAGATGGATGGTCTAGGTACTCCCATGGATCATGGGGTCTACGGTCCCGATCTCCTCATTTCTTGCAAGGGTAAAAAGGGTCGTGGCATTAATGCCTGCGTCTCTTCCTCAAATCTAACGGTCATTACAGACCTTGGATCCTCCGAAGGGATCATGTTCGTGCATTGCTTACAAAGGCGGGGAGGGGTCAGGGAAATATCATCCACGTTCCTTCCCCATATCCAACAGTTGTTACGGACCTTGGATCCTCCGAGAGGATCTCGTCCGTTAATCGAGACTTGAACATATGCTAACATTTCGGGGGTTCACCAGTCGAAGTTTCGGGACTTATCAATCGCGAGAGTTCGACCTCTTGTCAATGGGACTCCCAAACTCCCGATTTGCAAAATCCCGATGGGCTCTTCCTTTCGGGATTCTCCCGAATTCCTAGATTACCGCCACGTATCCTTCATGGATGGATGGTCTAGATCTATATCAAGACTTTCACCATGGAGTGTCCCGATCTCTTGTCATCAGGACTCCCGAAATCCTGAACTCTGAATCCCCAATACCGACTCCTCTCTTGGGACTTTCTCCCTTGTTCACAAGGGCTTAACCCTCATGCATCTCCTAACAGATCCAACGACTGTCGGGTTTCCTAGCTAAGATCTGACGGTTCAGTTTTGTCCCACGTCGTGTACTCTCCCACTACTCTTTGGACGTGGAAAAACCAATGGTCCAGATACTCCTACAGACCTTGGGGATCTATGATCCCGATTTCCTCGCTATTCACGAAGATAGAGGAAAAAGGGGCAAGGCATGTAATGCCCTTGTTTCTTCCATCAATCTAACGGTCGTGAATGACCACATATTTTTCCACGGGATCTCGTCCGTCGATCGATACTTATCCCTACGCTACTACTTTGAGATTTTAAGAGGGTCATTCTTCCTCGTACAGGGTTGTTAAGACTTGCGCATTCAAGTCCTTTTTCCAGGTTCTTGGTAAACCTTTCCAAGGAGGGTATCTCTGTGAAGAGATCTATTTCGGGGCATTCCTGGAGACAGATAAGGGGAAAACAAATTCCCGAGAACGGACTGGAAGTCTGACTTGGTTCAACTTACACATAAATAAATTCATTTATCAACATAGGCCATGCATGGTTTTTCTGTTATAAGCATACATCTACCATTTCTTATCAAAACACTGCACATACAGTCTTATACTGTAAACATTCACAATTTCACAGTTTATGAGCATATAGGTTAGCATATGAATTTCAAGATGCAAGATGTAAAACACTTATCAGAAATAACACCAGAAGTTAGTGCAACTACTGAGAGGGGTGCTCGTTTCCACCCAACCGTAGGCTCAGCTATTCCAATAGGATTTACAACTAGCCACCCCCGAGCTGAGACCACGATGCTGTGAGACCGTGTCTCGGTTTGCCAGTGACTGAGAACGAGGGTTACTCTCCTCCTTCTCTGCTATCACTTACTCTGTGTATCTCCAGAGTTCTCTTCCTCCCCTCGCGTCTGCCCCCAATCGCTTCTCCCCCACGCCTTATCCTCTTGCGAGGTTGCGTGTGGCGTGATTTCCCTCACGCTGGTCAGGACTGACGACTCTACGGATGGGCGGTTCACCTCCCCATCCCTCATTAATTCCTAAGGAGCCATCTACCTACCAGCCTGCGAGACATTTAATTCGGGGCCAACAAGCCACGTTTGGTTCTCCGGGCCAGTGAAGTCCAAATACGGTATTGTTTTCGGTGGAAGTTAACGCCACCATTCTAGGTGCTTTCCACCGCCTTTCTGCAGCCATCGTGGTCTCTTTTTCAGCATATCCCCTCTCAGCAGTCCTGCAATATAAATTCATAATATTATTCGCATTCATCGACCTTTTCCACAAGGTCCATTCACATCACACATTCTCATTTCTGAGTTTGCCACAGTTCTTGGCCAGTCCAGTTATTTTTACAAACTAGGGGAAATAGGGTGTTACAATTCCCTCCCCCTTAAAGGAACATCGTCCTCAATGTTCTTATCTATTAACATGAATTGCATGTAAATAAGTAAACAAAATTGGATATGCCTGTCTCATGGAATCCTCCATTTCCCATGTAGCCTCATCTGGGCCAAAATGTCTCCACTGCACCTTGACCTGTGCAATGGTTCGGTTCCGGAGCGGGGTTTCCTTTCTGTCCAGTATGCATTGGGGTTTTGGTAGAAATTGTCCCTCCGGTTCCACCTGGATCACAGACCAGTCAATTATATGATCAACATCATGTACATATTTCTTCAATAATGAAACATGGAAAACATTATGTGCTTTTATTGTGGGCAAAAGTGCTAGCTTATAGGCTACAGGTCCCACTCTATCTAGAACCTCAAAGGGTCCACAATACTGAGGTGCCATCTTGGCACAAGCTCCCATTTTCAGGGAACTCTTCCTGGGCCTAACTCTGAGATATACATGATCTCCCGCTTTGAACTCTCTTGGAGTTCTCTTTGGGTCAGCATAACTTTTCTGTCAGTTTTGAGAGACCTTCAAGTTTTGTTTTATCTGAGTCACCTGCGGTTCCATTTCTTTCAACATGTCGGGTTTAAAAGAAATCCAATTTATGGGATTACTCCAGCTGACTGGAGTATTACACGATCTACCATAGAGAAATTCGAAGGGACTCATCTTTAAGGATGCTTGGTAGCCGTTGTTGTAGGAGAATTCTACCAGTGGCAGGTAGTCTTCCCACTTCTTGGGTTGATGCATTACATGCATTCTTAGCATGTCTTCAAGTACTTGGTTCACTCTTTCCGTCTGTCCGTCGGTTTGAGGGTGATAGGGGGTGCTAAACAAAAATTTGGTCTCTAAACCAACCATCAATGATTTCCAAAAGTTAGAGGTAAATTTCGTGTCTCTGTCAGACATGATCTCTTTCGGCATACCATGCAGTCTGAATATTTCCTTCATGAACACCTAAAAGATATCGATTTCTTTGCAGGTTGATTTGACAGGAATGAAATGAGCAGACTTGCTCAATTTATCCACCACTACCATAATGGCATCATTTTGTTTGGTTGAGGTTGGTAATCCAATGATGAAATCCATGGAGATGGTTTCCCATTTCCATTTTGGGATTGGTAAAGGTTGCAATAATCCTGCTGGGTGTCGATGTTCTACTTTAACCTGCTGGCACTCTATGCATTTGGCTAAGTACTCGGCCATGTCTTTCTTCATTCCAGGCCAATAAAATTGTCTCCTGGTGGCAGTGATCATTTTCTGGTATCCTGGATGACCGAAATAGGGTCTTTTATGTAGTTCATCCAGTATGAACCTCTTCAAGTCGTCACAATTTGGAATATACAATCTATTTTTGTAAGTGAGCAGACCTCCTTCGGTCATCTAGTAGCCTTCATATTTTACTCCAGTGGGTTCTTGTTGTAGATACATGGCCACGGTCTGGATGAAGGGATCTGTTTCTTGTGCGTTTCTGATTCTTTCCTTGACTTCTGTCTCACAGGTGCTCACCGCTGCCAGGTGAATTGTTTTCATACTTCTGCTAAGGGCATCGACCACCCTATTTTCCTTTCCTTTAATGTGTTTGATTTCGAAATCAAACTGACTAAGGAGGGCCATCCACCTAGCTTGTCTAGCATTGAGCTTTGGTTGATCAAACATGTATCGTAGTCCACAGTGATCTGTCATAAGTACAAATTTTCTTCCCAGGAGGTAATGCCTCCACATTTTCAAGGCATGCACTATGGCAGCCAGTTCTAGATCATGGGTCACATAGTTGACTTCATGCTCGTTCAATTTTCGRGATTCATAGCATATCACACTTCCTTCCTGCATAAGGACTCCTCCGAGCCCTTCCTTACAGGCATCTGTGCACACAAGGAAGTTAGCTTCTGGATCGGTGATCTTTAGTACGGGTGCATGGGTCAGTAGATGTTTCAAGGTTTGAAACCTTTCTTCACATTTCTGTGTCCACAGAAATTTTGTCCCCTTCTTCTGGAGGGCAGTGATTGGACAACCAATCTTGGAGAATCCTTTTATAAATCTCCTATAGTATCCTGCTAATCCCATAAAGGATTTGATATCTGAAACATCCTTCGGGGTCGGCCATTCCATGATAGACTTGATTTTGTTAGGGTCTACCGCTACTCCTCCTTCGGAGAGAACATGGCCTAAGTAATGTATTTCCTTCTAGAAGAATTCACATTTGTTGAATTTGGCATAGAGCTGATGTTCTCTTAGCACTTGCAGCACAAGTCTAAGATGCTCTTCATGCTCTTTTCTGTTCTTGGAGTAAATTAATATATCGTCAATAAAAACAAGCACAAACTTGTCTAGGAATTTGCTGAGTACATTGTTCATTAAGCACATAAAAGTGGCAGGGGCATTGGTTAACCCAAATGGCACCACCACAAACTCATAGTGACCATACCTCGTTCGGAAGGCAGTTTTATGGATGTCTTCACCCTTGATTCAGACTTGATGGTATCCCGACCTCAAATCAATCTTTGAGAAAATAGACGTGCCTCCCAATTGATCGAACAGATCATCGATCCTAGGCAAAGGGTACTTGTTCTTTATGGTTACCTTATTAAGTTGTTTATAATCTATACACAGTCTAAGGGTGTCGTCCTTCTTTTTCACAAACAGGACTGGTGCTCCCCATGGAGACACGCTGGGTCGAATATACCCTTTATCCATCATTTCTTTTAATTTCAATTTGAGTTCAACTAACTTGGGTGTGCTCATCCAGTAGGGTGTCCTAGACACCAGCACCACTCCTGGTGCAAGTTCTATCGAGAATTCTATGTCTCTTCTCGGAGGTAGACCCAGTACCTCTTCCAGAAACACATCTATGTATTCTCTCAAGATAGGGTGATCATCAGGGCTTGGTTTATCACCTTCGATTGTTTTCAACACCTGTATTGCATATAGGGGACATCCCTTTCGGCAATACTTTCTCATTTGCAGGGATGATATGTGTCTCACTGAGATGGGTTTTCGGATCCCTTGAAGGGTTATCCTTCTCCCTTCTTTATTTACACACTCTAAGGTTTTATGGTAACAGTCTAGTCTGGCTTTATGGGCGGCTAGCCAGTCCATACTAATCAATAGATCATATGATCCCAGGGGTAATATGTTAAGGGTTGCTTGGGTGGGGAATTCACCCATCATTAATTGGCAAGATGGTATAACCTCTGCTATCTTCCTTTTGGTGCCAGTGGCTAACTATACCAACCATGGCTTGGTATGTTTTTGTGGTTGTAGTTTACACTTATCAATAGCTTTAGGGGCTGTAAAAATTAAATTTGAACCAGGGTCAATCAAAACAGACACTAGATGGTTGAAAATCATACCTTCTATTTCCACTACTGAAGCTTGATGGTCAGCTTGGTTATTATCCAAGGCTGCATAAATTTGTGGCACACTCCTGGCCACATCATTGACGGTAGTAGTTTCCTGGATGTTATAAATCCTCTGACTATTCTGTTGTCGGTGTGGACAGTCTCTCAGGAGATGTTCCTCTCCGCAACCCCAACATTTTAGAGGTTCTCTCTTGGTGTTATCCACCTTCACTGGTATAGGTCCAAAAGTTTTATTTTCGCTCGATGAGGGAGAGTTCTGTTGGTGTACACTCCAGGCTGGAAAGTTCATTCTTGGGTTCTTCTTGTAGTTCTTAAATACTGGGGATTTGATCCCTTTTTTCTGAAATCTTGAACTATTCTTCGGTTTCCATCCTTCCCGAGGTTCTACTCGATGCCCAAACTATTCATGACAATAGGTTGCCTTTCGAATAGTGCCTTATAGGGTCTTTGGCTCATCAAATTCAATTCTATTCCGATATTCCTTGGGTAGCCCACTGATGAAGCATTGCACCTTTGCCTTTTCTGCTTTTATATAAGGTACATACCTCAACAAATCGAGGAATTTGTTGACATATTCTTCTATAGTAAGTTGTCCCAGTTTGAGTTCATAAAACTCTTTAGTCTTTTCGTTGAAATATTTTTTCGACAGATCCTTCTTCCGGAAGTACTTCTCAAATCGTTTCCAAGACAGGTCCTCTTCACGAACCCCTTTCACATTCTTAAGGTCTTCCCACCAAATGGAAGCCTTTCCGTTCAAGTTGAAGGTGGCCACTCGGGCCTTCATATTTTCTGAAAAGTCATGAACTCTGAAATACTTCTTTAGTCCAAGCAGCCATGCCTCTGCTTCCTCTCCCTTCTTTATTTCACCGTCGAAGGAGGGTGGTTTGGCATTTCTAAATTCTTCGAATTTTTGACCTTTGGAAGACTTTTTCTTCTTTTGTTTCCTTCGTAATCAGGAACTGGTTCTGCTGCTAGAAGAGCCTTCTGAATCGCCAGCTTCCTTCTCAGAGGAATCACTCGGCACTGGTCCTTTACCTCTGGGGTGGACCTTCTTTGAGGTACTCCTCTCAGTGTGGCCACTCATATGACCATGTTTCTGAGTTCCAGGTTCATGCTGCATTTGCCTTGTAGATCAGATAAACTCTGCAGTAAAACTGCATTAATTTATGTTTTATTTTCTTGTTCTTTCATCATCCTTTCATTGTTAGCCTTGCAGCTTTGTAATTCAACCATGAGACTCCTCATAGTCTCGGCTAGATTTGGATGGGTCCCTACTTCCCTTCTTTCATCAGACTCTTCATCTCTATTATGGGAGCCCTCTCCCACCTCTTGGTGAGTCACCATTCTCTGCGCCTGTAAATTCCCACGGCTGATTGTCCGCTTGGGTGCAAAGACAAATGTTGGTTGTTAGGCAATGGTTAGATACATTTTTATAACCCACGCAAAATTCATAACTCTTTCGCATGCACACACAGTCGGGTTTTCATTTCGGACTTTGACCTTTTTGAATTAAGAGGGTTAAGATAGAGGGTTACTCTTTGTAAGAGTATTTCGAACGGAGCTTTTGCGCAACTCGTTCATGACCCCAAGCAGGCAGAGTGTTGTAACCATGCTCTGATACCAATTTGTAACATACCCAGTATGCAAATAAAAAATTTTCGTTGATTTCTCAACGATTAGAATCCACGAAGTCCTACGGGGCTTAGCGCAGGCTAGCTCTTTCCTTTTTTTTTTCCACCTCTATGTGATCGTCGGTTATGACATCCGACCAAACAACTGGGCACCTTGTCGCGTTTCGCGGCTCAGCAATATAAGCGAGTCAATTATTTCGACTCTACAAACCCTGAAACTCAAAATAGCGAAACGTCGAACCTCGACAGGGCTAGCGAATGGAAAAATTTCCCTCCAAAGGGAGATCGATGGTCGTAAGCCTCCCCTGATTCGACGGTAGGGATCCTTCCAGGGTTTTGGTATTCAGGAATTTGAATTGCAACAACTCCAAGACTCTTCGTCATTCAAATCTCCTAATTCTGATATGGGAATTCGTGTAAGAGATCAACCACTCTTAAGAGTGTGGATCCGACGGTCCACGGAATTTCAGGACTTTCCCCTGAACTCTAACTGCTTACCACACTTCTCCTTTGATGGATGGTCTAGGTTCCTTCGGGACTTCTCATCTCTATTTCCAAGTACGTCAGAATTTTGGGTATCGGGATTTCACAATTTGCGAAGGCAAGGTTTCTTTCCTTTTGGCTTCCCGGATGCCAAAACACCAAAACGTCGACTGGCAACCACGTTTCCCTTTGATGGATGGCAGCGACCTTCAACCAAGATCAACGGTCGCGATCTTTTTGGGATGATCAACAGTCACGATCAAATCTCGGCTTTCCTCAATCTCATTCACACCTCACGCCATTTCGAGGTTTCGGTGATCAAGATTTCACGACTCGCGAGGAAAAGGGTTCTTGTCCTTTCATTTTATCGGGTGCCGAAATGTCGAAGTGCTTACCAGCAGCCACGTATACTCTATAGATGGATGGTCTAGGTATTCCCATGGATCATGGGGTCTACGGTCCCGATCTCCTCATTTCTTGCAAGGGTAAAAAGGGTCGTGGAATTAATGCCTGCGTCTCTTCCTCAAATCTAACGGTCATTACAGACCTTGGATCCTCCGAAGGGATCATGTTCGTGCATTGCTTACAAAGGCGAGGAGGGGTCGGGGAACTATCATCCACGTTCCTTCCCCATATCCAACGATTGTTACGGACCTTGGATCCTCCAAGAGGATCTCGTCCGTTAATCGAGACTTGAACATATGCTAACGTTTCGGGAGTTCACCAGTCAAAGTTTCGGGACGTATCAATCGCGAGAGTCTGACCTCTTGTCAGCGGGACTCCCGAACTCCTGATTTGTGAAATCTTGATGGGCTCTTCCTTTCGGGATTCTCCCGAATTCCTAGATTACCGCCACGTATCCTTCACGGATGGACGGTATAGATCTATATCGGGACTTTCACCATGGAGTGTCCCAATCTCTTTTCATCAGGACTCTCAAAATCTCAAACTCCGAATCCCTGATACCGACTCCTCTCTAGGGACTTCCACCCTTGTTCACGAGGGCTTAACCCTCATGCATCTCCTAACAGATCCAACGACTGTCGGGTTTCCTAGCTAAGATCTGATGGTTCAGTTTTGTCCCACGTTGTGTACTCTCCCACTACTCTTTGGATGTGGAAAAACCAACGGTCCAGATACTCCTATAGACCTTGGGGATCTATGATCCCGATTTCCTTGCTATTCACGAAGATAGAGGAAAAAGGGGCAAGGCATGTAACGCCCTTGTTTCTTCCGTCAATCTAACGGTCGTGAATGACCACAGATCTTCCGACGGGATCTCATCCGTTAATCGATACTTATCCCTACGCTGCTACTTCAGGATTTTAAGAGGGTCATTCTTCCTCGTACAGGGTTGTTAAGACTTGCGCATTCAAGTCCTTTTTCCAGGTTCTTGGTAAACCTTTCCAAGGAGGGTATCTCTGTGAAGAGATCTATTCCGGAGCATTCCTAGAGACAGATAAGGGGAAAAAAAATTCCCGAGAACGGACTGGAAGTATGACTTGGTTCAACTTATTCATAAATAAATTCATTTATCAACATAGGCCATGCGTGGTTTTTCTGTTATAAGCATACATCTACCATTTCTTATCAAAACACTGCACAGACAGTCTTATACTGTAAACATTCACAATTTCACAGTTTATGAGCATATAGGTCAGCATATGAATTTCAAGATGCAATATGTAAAACACTTATCAGAAATAACACCAGAAGTTAGTGCAACTTCTGAGAGGGGTGCTCGTTTCCACCCAATCGTAGGCTCAGCTATTCCAATAGGATTTACAACTAGCCACCCCCGAGCTGAGACCACGATGCTATGAGACTATGTCTCAGTTTTCCAGTGACCGAGAACGAGGGTTACTCTCCCCCTTCTCTGCTATCACTTACTCTGCATATCTCCAGAGTTCTCTTCCTCCCCTCGCATCTGCCCCTAATCGCTTCTCCCCCACACCTTATCCTCTTGCGAGGTTGCGTGTGGCGTGATTTCCCTCATGCTGGTCAGGCCTGACGGCTCTACGGATGGGCGGTTCACCTCCCCATCCCTTATTAATTCCCGAGGAGACATCTACCTACCAGCCTGTGAGACATTTAATTCGGGGCCAGTGAGCCGCTTTTGGTTCTCCGGGCCAATGAAGTCCAAATACGGTATTGTTTTCGGTGGAAGTTAACGCCACCATTCTAGGTGCCTTCCACTGCCTTTCTCCAGCCATCGCGGTCTCTTTTTCGGCATATCCCCTCTCAGCAGTCCTGCAATATAAATTCATAATATTATTCACATTCATCGACCTTTTCCACAAGGTCCATTCACATCACACATTCTCATTTCTGAGTTTGCCACAGTTCTTGGCCAGTCCAGTTATTTTTACAAACTGGGGGAAATAGGGTGTTACAGACACATTTCTACCAGACTCGATCGCTTTCTCATCCATAGCTCTATCCTCCTCCTCTCGATCAACATTTCGTCCGAAATTGTCCATTGGGGAATCTCATATCATTGCCCAATAGCTCTCTCCTTCGAAAAAGTAGAAAACTTGGGACCCATCCCTTTCAAATTCAACCCTATTTGGATGGATTCCTCAAACTTCCTCCCCCTAATCTCCTTGGTCTGGTCAATCTGGGTGGATGGAACCCCAGTGTATATTTGGGAGAAAAAACTCAAAAAGGAAAAGCAAGCAATTAAGGGTTGGGTCAAAGTCTCTTCCTACAACACAAAAGGATGAATTGAAAGGTATACAAAGAAGCTAGAAGACACTCAGGAGAAAATGGACACAAATACCATTCAGAACAGACATTTAGTACAAGAGAAAGAGCACTTTAAAAATTATATGAGAGCACTCCACAATGAAGAAAAGGAGTGGAGACTCAAATCTATAGCCTTGTGGCTTCAAGCAGGGGACAAAAATACCTCTTTCTTTCATAAGCATGCCAAAGCAAGACAACACAGAAACACAGTGGAGGAAATAAAAACAACCTCATGAGATAGAATCAATTCCTTTGAGGTGATAAAAAAGGAGGCTTCCTCCCATTCTAAAAAACTTTATACTCAGGATGGTGCAGATAACACAGAGTAGAGCTTTCAATTTATAGATTATATCCCGCGATCTATAAAGGAAGAAGATAATCAAGAGTTGAACAAGGTGGTCACATAGGAGGAAGTCAAAGCAGTTGTCTACTAGTTCGATCCTGACAAAGCCCCTAGGCCGAACAACTTCAGTCTACATATTTATAGAAAGTGTTGGGAAATAATAAAAAAATATCTCCTCTGTATGATAAAATGTGTCCAAAAATCTTGCAAATTAGGATGAGAAACCGACACCTCCTTTATAGCCCTGATTCCCAAGGACAAAAATGCCAACTCCTTCAACCACTTTCTCCCTATCTCTCTCTGTAACGTCTCTTACAAAATCTTAACAAAAATCATAACAAACAGGTTAAAACATCCGCTTCCACGACTCATTCTTCCCAATCAAGGGGGCTTTGTGAAGTAAAGGAAAATTTGAGACAATATCATCCTAGTGCAGAAGGAAATCCACACCAGTTTCACTAATAAAGAAAAAGGGATGATAATCAAAATAGATATGGCAAATGCCTTTGACTGGGTAAAACATGAGTTTCTCTATGAAGTCTTAAAAAGATTTGGTTTCAATCACTCCTTTTTCTTGTGGATTGGGGATTGCATATCGTCCCCCTAGATAGCTCCCCTGATAAATGGGTGTGTTATCGCTCAGTTTGTAGTTTAGGTCAAGTAGCTGAAAGGTAAGGATCAAACTGGCGTAACAGGAGCTTCCCCACCCACTGTCACCTCGATGGGGGGGCTCTTTCTATTTAGGGTGGCTAAGCCCAAGGGAGACATCCCTGGCAATCTGGGGTTTTGAAAGGCAAAGGCTTAAAGGATCAAGGCAAGTTTTCCCTTTCATAGATTACCGCCAAGAAGATAGTCAAGATGAAGAAGAAACACAGAAGAGGTACCTGTTTGCGAGACAAGACAATAATGATACTGGTACTTGCAACAATGGTTAGTACTTCATTAATTAATGACTATCAACATTTAATATACATGAGCATAAATAACAGTAATTATTGACGAAGTCAATGATTGCAATCATGACAATGGCTTATAATATTGCTTCTCAATAAACACTGGAAATGATATAGCATTCAATGGAAATAATCAATCCTTGAGTTAACTTAATGCATCAAATATCATCAATTGCTCATTTACAAAGGTTGCTGCGTCAATATGCTAAAGATGATGTCACCTTTTATTAGGGTTAGTAGGGTAGACAAAGAGGTCAACGTTTTGCAAATAAGCCAATGAAATTTATCAATTCATCAATGTCTATCACTAGATGACTAAGCCTCAACGTTTCTTATCAACCAGGAGCTCAAACAAGGCATGACGTCATCATTAATCTAGGGTTAGTAGACGTTAGGGTCAGTTAAGGTTTCAAATTTGTGAGTTTTGAGAGGTTTGTTTTGGCACAACAAGCTCAACGTTGGAGAGATAGACTAGTGCCTTAGGGTATTATGGAGTCAGAAACAAGGGCAAGATCTCGGGAGAATCTAAATCTAAAGACAAGAGAGTTAGGCTCTATGGTGCTGCAATGGCAGGGCCCTAGAGTCAAAACCCTAAGGGGAGGAGGCTCATTCCGGTGTTTCTTTAGCAAGGCCTCATGCTCCTCCCTCTTTCTTTAAATATTATTGGCAAAACGGCTAGCTTTAAAACACAAATCTAAGGGTGAAAAGTGTTGCAAGAGCAAGGCTCTTCAAACCCTAAAAGTCAAAACCCTAGGTGTAGAATCAACTAGGCCTAGGGCGTCTTCTTCTTTCAACTTATGTTCAAAAGCTAACTTAGAAAAAGGATGACTAGTGTAGCAACGGCTAGGCTAAATCCTCCTTAATCAATGGCTAAAACAAGTTTCTTGATCATGGGGACATATAGCAAGGACCTACTTGTGTGCTTGATACCTAGGGTTTTAAGATTAAGCAATATAATAGCAATGAAATAGTAAATGTAAGAGATTTAGCCTACAACCATTCATTCAAGAAGTTTTGCATGAAAAATACACTTACAAATCATGAAGAGTGCTTATCAAACCCTACTTGTAAACCTTCCAATGAAAGAAACACCATAACATGCCAAGAAAGTCCTCCAACAAGAGTTGCGCCTCACTTCCAAGAGCCAATATACCAAGACAAAAGATAAAAATGTATTTCTCACAAGAGAGTGAGTTGTGTTCTTGTGAAAATGAGAGGCAACGTCCTCTATTTATATCATCCAAATGACCTTTAATTTTAAAATTAGGTCATTAAAACAACCGACAAGGATGACTTTCAATTTTACACTATTTTTACAATAAATGCTAAGAAATGTCATAATGTGAGCTAAAAAAGGAGACGTCATGCCCCTCTGAGGGAGACGTTGGCCCTTTTTGGGCAAGCTCAACATCCATGAAGCAGAACGTTGGCCCTTTTAGGGCTCCTCCAAGCTGTCACATGTGCCAAATGACCCCAGCACACTGCCACATGCTCCAGAAAACGTCTAGATGCCTCAGGTGATGTCCTGTCCATCATAAGCAATCGTCCCATCTGCAGTGGGTGATCCCCCTTAGGCCGGGCTTTGCCAAAGTGTCCTGGGTAGGACGTCCTTCTTCCTTCTCGTGCAGTGGCTTATCACAACATTGTCCTGTCTCTGCCATCCCAGCAACCATTTGATGGGCTCTTCGTCCCCATGGAGGTTCGAGCTAATCATCTCCCCATGTGTACCGGTTCACTGGTACCTGTCTGTCGGGCATGGTCCTGCACATCAAAAACTACACCCTCTAAGGGCTCATCAGTCCTCGGGATCATAGCAATGTCAATCACATTTCATCATTAAATTTATCAAATACATGCATGAAATCTTTAACATATCATCTAAGAGCTCAAAGACATTACATATATCTACTATGTAAAGCTGAAGAAACCAACAGAATAACCTATTGGGCTAATACCCACAAGAAAAGGAAAGTTTCCTCAGAGGATCATTCAAGCCATGTATACGAAGTGGTGTGGTCTAGGGATGTCCAGTCATAGTAAGACCAGGGGTAGGTGTTGTCTATGGGTGCCTCTATAGGAGGTTTGTTGTACCCGTCATGGATGCACTTTTTCCAAGCCCCTTTATTTCCTTTATTTTTCATTGATTGCTTTTCTTTTCTTTTTTTTTTACTTCAAGGTCTGACCAGAGGACACCACCTTGGCGTGGTGACCAGAGCTGACAGTGTTACCCACTGGTATCTTCACAGAAATGATAAGGCTGGCTCGTGATGAGACCCCCTTTCCCTTGGCCATGCAACCAAAGGTCACTTCCCTAGTGTGGTGACCAGATAATGGCAATGTCATACTGTTGGATACCTATGAAAATAATGGGCCGGCTCGTGATGAGACATCCCATCCTCTTGGTTAGGTCTTGTTTTATTATTTTTCTTGGGTCCCTTTAGTTTCTTATCGAGAGGCCTTTTATTGACTTCTCGGGGATCCCTGGGCGAAGCATCTCCAGGTTTCATTTCTTATGGATTTTATCTTTTACCAGCTGCTTTTACCCCATGGGCCTTTAGCCCCTTCTTCCCACAAGACAAAGTGTAACCCTCAAAAGGTCATCCTAATGGCCGGACTAGGGGAATGGCATGGATGAATGAGAGATAAGATGTAAAATGATAGAATGGTGGGAGCAGACGATGGCTCTGCAAATCCCCTTTGGTGGCTAACCAAAACCCATGAATAGAAGCTTGCTAAGTCACCCCACTAATCACCCCAATAATGGTCAAGTGGATTAGTGTAAGATCCAAGCAGTTATCAGAAATGAAAGGAACCTAATGCAGATATAAGAAAGTTATAATGATCAAACATGACACATACCATGATACCTTGGACCAATTACCTCATGGAGCAAGAGTCTTCTCCCATGCAAGTCTAAGCCGATGGTGATGGAAGTTGCTGCTGCTAATAGGACAAGTCTAGCGAAGAAGAAGAAGAATGGGCCCTTCTGGGCCATGCTCAGGTCAATCCTGCTCTCAGTACTCCATGTCTAGGACCTGTGGGCCTCGAGACATGATCTCCTAGTTATCCCTAGATATCGGGGATAGCAGGGAAATAATAAAAAAATATCTCCTCTGTAGAGACAAAGGAGACAAAGCCCCCAGGCCGAACAACTTCAGTCTACATTTTTATAGAAAGTGTTGGGAAATAATAAAAAAATATCTCCTCTGTATGATAAAATGTGTCCAAAAATCTTGCAAATTAGGATGAGAAACCAACACCTCCTTTATAGCCCTAATTCCCAAGGACAAAAATGCCAACTCCTTCGACCACTTTCTCCCTATCTCTCTCTGTAACGTCTCTTACAAAATCTTAACAAAAATCATAACAAACAGGTTAAAACATCCGCTTCCACGACTCATTCTTCCCAATCAAGGGGGCTTTGTGAAGCAAAGGAAAATTTGAGACAATATCATCCCAATGCAGGAGGAAATCCACACCAGTTTCACTAATAAAGAAAAAGGGATGATAATCAAAATAGATATGGCAAATGCCTTTGACCGGGTAAAACATGAGTTTCTCTATGAAGTCTTAAAAAGATTTGGTTTCAATCACTCCTTTTTCTTGTGGATTGGGGATTGCATATCGTCCCCCTGGATAGATCCCCTGATAAATGGGTGCCCAACATCTTTCTTCCAAGCCACAAGAGGTCTGCGAAAAGGCTTCCCACTCTCTCCAATGTTGTATGTTATTATGGGATAAACGTTGAATAGAAGACTAGAACATGAACGAGACACTTGAAACATCCCAGGGATGAAAATAACAAGGGGATTTAGAAGATTAAACAATTCAGAGTTTGTTGATGACACTCTATTGTTAGGAGGAGCCTCTCAAGCAGTGGCTAGAAAATTCAAGCTGGTCCTTGACCAATATGAAACAACTTTTGGGGTTCTTATCAACAAGCATAAAAGCCAAATTTATGCATGGAACACGAAAGCAAGTACTATGGTTAGAATTGAAAATATCTTACAGTTTTCCTTTTCTATAGATTGGAAGTACTTCAAGTACCTTGACACTCCTATCAGTATAAAATCCCTTCTTCGGGGAGGCATGGAAAGTGATCCTCCAAAATCTCAAGGGTCAATTTGAAATCTGGGGAGCAACCTGGCTGAACCCAGCTAGAAGGGTGGTCTTAATAAAGTCAATCTTATCTTCTTTCCCAATTTTTCAATTCTCAGCCCTCCACACTCCGGTGGGAATTAAAAAAGAAATGGCCAAATTAATCAGGAAATTTCTCTTGCAAGGGGGCAAGGACAATGAGAAAAATCTTCACATGGTTAATTGGTCAACTATTTGCGCACCTAAAGAAAATGGGGGAATTAGGGATCCGGGACCCAGAAAATATCAACATAGCCTTGGGAGAAAAATAATCTGGCGTTTAATCACTAGAGGTAAAGAATGGTGGAAAAAGGAAATCTACTACAAATTTTGGCAAAAAATCGAAAGAGGTGTCTGGAAACAACCACACTCAATCAAACAAGTTCCCCCATCTAGAAACTCATTAGTGCCTCTATGTCGCTCATTCAAAATCATCTCAGATGGAGTCCTGGAAGTGGTAAAGAAATTAAAGTTTGGGAAGATCATTTCTCGGACAGGGGAAAACTGTCTTGCATCTCCACTCTTGAGTCCCTTAGACATTGGCTAACCTCCAAGGGGAAAATCACTCTCTTTGATATCTCTGAGTGGAAGAGCAATGGCTCATGGAAAAATTGGAACTTGGGAGAGGTCCCCCCCTTTCCTACTCAATGAGGCTCATGAGTTCCTCTTTATTGTCTTTGGTTCTGCCCCAGTTCACCTTAATCAAAAAGACAGTAGGGATTAGGGAGACGTCGGATACTCTGTAAAGTTGGGATACAAAAATCTCCTCTAAGAAAATGATCTACTAGAAAAATCATCCATCTGGAAAGAAATTTGGAATCCAGACGACCTACCAAAGATTAATACCTTTGGATGGAAATTAGCTCACAACAAGCTCTTAATAGGCGAAAATATGAATAAAAGAGGATACATGGGACCACTCATATGTGCTCTCTACAACCAAAACTTCGAAAGCACTGATAATTTTTTTCGAAACTGCAATTCTTCCAAACAAATGATGCATATTGTCTACTCAGAGATAACCCCTCAAATTTCTTGGTTGACAAGTAGTAGAAGTTTGGTTGGAAAATGGGGCAAACACTATAAAGACTACCTCACAAATGATGCATATTGTCTACTCAGAGATAACCCCTCAAATTTCTTGGTTGACAAGTAGTAGAAGTTTGGTTGGAAAATGGGGCAAACACTATAAAGACTACCTCACCAAAAATCCAATTATTAGCCGTGTCTGGAAGGCCTTGATAAAAATATGTGTGTTGTCAAGAAATAAAAGATTTTTTAAGGAGAAGCTAGTCTCCCCCCTTAGTCGCAGCCCATGTGATCGGACAATTGGGTGAGCACCTCTCATCCAGAAATTTAAAAGCCCGAGCAGGTGGCCCTTTGACAATAGAAGAAGAAAAATGGTTGGCGAAAATAAATTTACCCGCCACCCCCCCCTTAATTTTGCCAAAAAAATCATGCTGGTAGCTTCAATATTCCCTCCAAGACTTCAAAAAATGGCTAAATTCTCAAGAAAATCATGTTCTTTGCTTCGATGGTGCATCGAAAGGAAACCACTGGGAGGCAGGTGTGGGAGGGGTATTGTACAACCCTAGAGGAAAAAGAATGCTATGCTACTCCTAGAATCTAGGCGTAACCACCAACATGGCAGAGGCTTATGCAATGTATCAAGGAGCACTCCTAGCTCATGATCGACAACTCAACCACATAATTGTAATAGGGGACTCAAAAAATATAATCTGGCATTTTGTTACAAGAGTAGACCCAAAGAATTCAAAGTCGAAAAGAATCATTGAAAGGCCTAGAGAAATCCTATCCACCATCCACTCCTCCTTCTACCATGTCCCATGCACAAATAATATGATAGCGGATGAGTAGGAAAACTTAGCAATTGGAATGGGCCCTGACCATATGGAAGTGTTGGGAAGACACCTTTTCTTATCCCCCCCCCTAAGGACTCAACCCTCTTTCGTCAACACTCCACTTGGAGCCAATATCGACACAACACTTCAGATGAATGCAATAAATTGTAAGTCGAGTGTCATGCTCAGGGAGATTTTGTACTCATGCAACCTCTAGACTGTGGGAACCTGTACGCAACAGGACGAAAATATGGATATACTGGATTTCAAGGTGCTCCTCCTTCACGGGAACCCGTCGTACCCGTCACTCCATGCCCGCTCTGTAGCCTACAACATCACCTACACCATAAATTCACTTGAGGTGAAGGATTTTGAAAGGAAATCAACCATGATTCAGTGCAAGTGAATGCTGGCAGTACATGCCACATCAACGCATGAACGTCACTCAAATTATGAGTTTGCATGACATACGTACATCCAACAAATAGCCAGAAGAGATAAATTGGAAGGTCAGCTCCCGATTCATTGTTACAGCTAGCCACAATGGACCTCGACAGTTTGGAATTTCATATGGGAAGGGAAGTTAAAGAACATAAGAAACTTGGGAATTCACCATTGCTCCAACACCAGAGGTACAACAATTGATAAAATTGTGAGAAATGACATCACAAGGAGCATCACTGAGAAAGGAAACATCAGAGACTGTGGCAGGGGCATCACCAGAGGTAGATTGGTCAGCGGCAACAACGACATACACATCATTGTTCGAGGAGGCTCCAACAGCAGTGAAGACATAGGAAGCATAGACAAAGACAGTGTAGAAAAATATAGCACCGGAGGAAACCACGACCAAGGAAAAACTAAAGACAACAAAATCAACTTCAATGCCATCCCTGACCGAGATAAAGGAAACACCAATAATTGGAGGAGGGTAATCATAGTCAATCTAGTTGCAAAAAATGGCTCAGCACCCAACTTTTGAATGACTAAAGGATGAATTGGTGGAAGATAACTTATCCACCACCCAACAACTGGCACTTCACCTGGATTCTCATAGCTCCACACTCACCTTCACTTTGGACACACTAGCTCAACATCACACCTTAATAAATTAGTTACAAGATGAAGTCGAATTCCTTAGATGACAAGGGGAGAGCATGGAAGCAAAGCTGGAAGTCATGCCATCCAACTCTCCAGCACAAAGACAAAATGAGGAGACAGGAATTAGGGCAGACCCAATACTGCCCGATCTGAACGTAGCGGTCGAGCCCCCACTAGAGGAAGATCAAGCTTAAGAATATCAGTAAGGCACTCCACAATTTTGTAAAAATGGCATAAATAAATCTTTCGGAAAGATAGTTCTAAGATAGAATTGAAAATCTTAGATATAAGTGAAGTAGGATCAATGCCAGACTCATTTTTGTAAGCTTTTGATGGAAACATTGTTGCTGGTATCCTCTACCTTCACCCTCTTTTGTACTATGTGACCTCGGTCGTGCCCTTTTTTATATATAAAATTTCAGTTTTTGTAAAAAAAAAAAAACAATGATAAAGAATTAGTATGTATATAACATTATTAGATTATTATAGTAGTTATAATGATATTAATGTGGAACAAAGTTCTCGACCATGGATATTATAACATAGAGATAAGTGTATATGAATCTCTAAGGTGAGCTTAGAGATAATGAAAGCATGGAGGAAGAACTATTCAATTACTCCAAGGAATAAGAAGAGGCTTTCAAAAAAGTTAAATCTTTGTGACTAGGGACAAACTAGTGGAGACATGGAAAGGTTCTGTGGCCTTTAGTGAGGAAATCATCAAGGAGGAGTTGCTAGACATCCATAAACATTATGAAAATCCGATTTCTAAGATTGATAATCCAAAAGGGAAGGAGGAACCAGGAATTAACATTGCAAAGGATGACAAGGTACGTGATCAAATTTTGAATGAGGTTGATGGGATACAATCATTTAATAATTATGATCTTGACGGACTAGCTAGCAAGAGCAAGGTCACATCAATTAGACATGAATGGAAGGAATTTTTATTGTTGACTAAGAAGGAGGTTCATTTCATAAGTCCGAGGTTTTGGAGAATGATCAAAGCAATTAGGATAGGGGTTTTAGAGCATTGTTATTTGATGAACTAGGTAGTGGCAAAGGTGAAGTAATAGGGAGGAAGGAACATCTTATAAAAACTAGATTTAAGAAGAAACATAAGGAGAAGAGCTTTAGGTCTAGAAGAGACAAGGTGAAACTAGTCCTTGGTGAGGATGTTGGTATGGAAATTATTGCAATGCTAATGGAAAGAGACATTACAAGGTAGTTTATGGGGAAACAATGATTAGAAAAGGGTACCTATATACATGAATGGAGAAAGCTTTCTCCAAAATCCTAGGATACATTTTGGTAAGAAGATGGTATTGGGGCCTTCGATACTTGACAAGAAAATTTGGGAGCTAAGTTTTGATTTGTGGAAGGAAGTGATGCACATTCAACTAGTTTGGGTGAATATGTTATGCACCTGGTTATGTTATTTTGAGTAGAAACAAGATTATCAGAGAAATTACCAAGGGAACAAAATAATATAGAGAATACCCTCGGATGGGGTGCCACCATGGCATGATGGATGTAGCTCCATATAAGGCCACATGGCCAGGCTACATGACACCAGGTGTCAGTCCAATGTCATGTCCTCCCTCAAAGCCTCACTAGCATTCAAAAGATCCGTCGTCACCTTTCCTCTCTCACTCACACCATGCAACTCACACGAACAAGGACCTGCACGTCTTCATGGCGCAGCGCAGTGAGACCTCTCAGTCACCTCAGCTCCAATCGATCATGTTATCAATCCCCTTGTATCACTCGTTCGCTCATTTTTCTCAAAGCGACCCCCCCTGGGCTCATTCTATTCTCTGCTCTTCTCTCCCACTCTGGCGTGATCCCTCCATTCTCGTTTTGGAGATTTTTGGTGCGAACCCTCCGTTCTAGAGCTTCTCCCCTCTTAAACTACCTCCTTCCTTCATGCCATGACCCAGGGGTAGACCAAGGCATGGAGAAGCCTGATACCAGGCCCGAGGAAGGAAACTTCCTCCCTCTGATCTGTCGTGCGAAGCCTCGAGCCCTCCTCGAGCTATTTTCCCCCACTGTATTTTGGCTTCTCCCCCTCCGTTGGCCCCCATGGATGTTCACCCCCCTGAAGAAGGTTTTCCCCCTCCTCTCGCTCATTTAGTTATCCCCTCTCCTTCTAAACCACCCTGTAATCCAGCCACTGGCCTCTCCTCCCTTTTGAACCCCTATGGCTATAGGGTCGAGTCATTTGATCTCTTGGGAAATTCTCTTGGTTATGTGCCACCTCCCCCACGATGTCCCTCCTTTANCCTTCTAAACCACCCTGTAATCCAGTCACTGGCCTCTCCTCCCTTTTGAACCCCTATGGCTATAGGGTCGAGTCATTTGATCTCTTGGGAAATTCTCTTGGTTATGTGCCACCTCCCCCACGATGTCCCTCCTTTCCACCACCCCCCCTCATCCCTCCCCTGTCGTTTCACATTCTTCCCCTCTTCTGGGCTCCTCTTCCTCCTCTCCGCTCTCCAACCACCCTTATCCTTTCGTTAGCAGGGACAATGAGCGAGTTGAGCTCATGACCACTCTGAGCATCATTAAAAAATATCTGGAGGACATCAAAACAACCATGCGCAAAGTTCAGACCAGGGAAGATGACCGCTGGCGCCGAGTGGATACAGTGATGGTGTTTCTTCAAGACCTCTGAAGAGCCATGGTTGACCGAGAGAAAGGAAAATCACAGGCAATGCAGGTCTACGCCGGGCCACATCTAGGTCCAGGTTACTAATGCCTTCCCATGCTCTTTTTATCTTGCTATCATTATTTTGGCCCTGCATGACATAGTAGAATTTTTACCCTCATACGCATGACATCTGGCCCTTTGATAAATCTGGCCTTGCGTGGCCTCGTAGCACAATTTATTTTTCTATACTGGACATCGGACAACAGTGGTTTCCCGAATGAGCATCATTACCTCTTTTGAACTTGGACACCTGGCAAAGGTGGTTTCCCAATAGGGCATCACTGCCAGGTAGTTAGCTGACTTTTAGACATCTGTATTTTTGACCAAGAATCAATACAAACTCTAAATTACAAACAAAACAAAAAACACAATATAGAGAATAGAACACCAAAAATGATACCTTTATTGAAACATGAGCAATGTTCACTTGCCTCTTCGAGGGGGAAACCTCCAGTAGAGAAACGCTCTATTAAAATAATTCTCAAGACATCCTTTCTCATACCTCCTACTCTTATTTATATTAATTATGTCTTCTAGAGAACATTCTAGAGGAAGATCTTTCTAGAAGCAGAAGCTTCTATTAAGTCTTCTTACATTGACTTGTTCACATTTATTTAATATGCCTTATTAAATAATGTCGGCCTTTATTACATGGAAAATATATATCATGCTAACTAATGAACAACTAAGAGGGGTTAGTGTCATATCATAACATGCCCTCGCCCTTCAAAAGCATCATTTTCCTTAAGGTTGAAGATGCAGAAACTGTTGCAGCATGGAAACTGGTTCCCAATTCGCATCCTCTGGAGACGTGTCCTTCCACTTGATCAACACTTCTTTGATAGTTGTTCCATGCAAATGACGCTCGTGCACTGTTGGTTAACTAATTTATCTACTTTGATCTCACTTTATTGTCATAAGTTGACCCAGGTTCAGATATGAACAAGCTTCCAACAAAGCCCTCTAAGACTATCGTACCCCCTGGTAAACCCGAAGGCAACACAATACACAGGGTGCATTGCGTAGTCTCACCGAGATAGTTCTATGGGTGGCTGCAATGCTCAAGTTCTTGCAGCCTGGGAATGAGTGGGGATATCAGATTGTGCTATGTGATCTTCATTAATTTATTATATCCTTCATTCATACTAACTAATTTGTCATTCATACATGCAAATCAACAGTTCTAACTAAGTCATTCATGCATTTATCTAATAGCTAACCATTGACATTAAAGGAATAAACAATGATTAGTCCATATAACATGTGATCTACCATGGTTCACCCCCTCTTTGGCTATGTCCACAAAGATTTGGCTTCTTTTCTCTTTTATTATATTTTCTCCAAAGTCACGACGTTGCGCGCATTACAATTCTCCCTCAGTTGGGTCAAGATATTTAATGAGGAGGAATAGGTCACACTAGGATCCTCAGCCTGTGATCTAACCCTCAAGATATACCCTAATTACTCTCTACAACTCAACAACTTATCACAAGATCGGGTTATGAATACAATGTTATTCTGCGATAACACATCCTCTAACTCCAAACTCTAGGAGCAACCAAAAAACCCCCCGACCTAGACTCCCTAGGTATTTATTTATACTCACCTATCTAGTTGACAACTGTTACAATGTTTACCAAAACACTAAACCTAGCATGGTTAGGTCTTCTTGTATGCGTGCCTTGCATGCTTTCCTCCTTTGCATGCGGATTTACCTTGTACGTGTTGCTTTTCCCGCTAGTTGTCTTTCTCCCACTTCATGATTTTCTTTCCAAAAATAGCCTTTTCCCCAAAATGGGTCTATGCCCAACAAGCCCCCAACACTGACATGTGGCTTGTCCCGAGCCACCTAGGCTTTGTGCGCTCCCTCGACAGCCTCTGCTAGACTGTGGAACTTGTCTGCAAGTTTCCTTCCTCGTGTTTGGACCTGCGCGGCCTTTTCTGTGAGAGCTTCTAATGCTTGCGTTGTGATCTCCTCCTGGATCATTGTTGCACACTCTTCCCGTGATTATGCCATGTTATTCTTTTCCTCCTCCAATTGTGCAATAATATCCGCTGCTAACTCTTGGAGAGATTCCATATACACCTATCTTTCCTGCTTCTGTGTCTACGCTGCTATTAGCTCTACTTGCAGCTTCTTCATGTCTTTTGTTCGCTTGAGATGCTTGATTATACTCATTGTTTTCTGCCTCTGCTTGAGGTCCTGGATGGATGTGCTTATCTTTCCTTCTTCCTGGTCCCACTGCTGGACCTATTCATCTTCCTCCAATACTGTCCACAACCATGTTTCCCTGTTAATCAAGTCCACAACTGTGTTGACTTGTATTTTCATTTCATCCATTTGTCCTGCAGCTTCTTGTCTCCTTTGTTCTTTCACCTCCACAGTTGTGCTGATGATTTCAAAATTAAGGCACAGATTCTTCTATTTGCTCTGAGCTCAAAATGCACTAAGTGTTGAATAACTGTGCACTTTCTGCCCTTTATAGACCTTTTCATAGTCATTTTTCACGTTTTGCATACATTTGCGCCAACTTTACTTTTTACCGTGCATTGTATTCTGATATCTGGTGCTGTAACTCCTATGCACAACTTTTTCTATGTTTTTGTATTTTCTGTTGTTTGTATTTTTGTATTTATTTTTCTTTATTTTTCTCTTTTTGTTTGGTTTTTTCATTTTTCTGTCTAGTATCTACTATGGTACTCTATATACATACTTGCCTTACTGCGCTGTCCCTGTTTATACTTGGTGAGGTCGACTTTCCTTGTACAACTTCAGTCGACTCCCATTGATCATTCCCTTCAATTTGATTCCTGCTAGATCCTTTAGTTGCACAGAGCCTCCATATGTGACATGTTGGACTTCATATGGCCCTAGCCAATGCATTCTAAATTTACCCGAAGGTTGAAATAATTTGTTGTCATATAGCAAGACTAAGTCTCCTTCCTTGAAATTTTTCTTCTTGATATGTCTTTCCTGAAAATTGACTATGTACACATGGATGCCAATTTGGATTACACTGAAGATCCATGTGAATATATAACAAATAGTTGTTCATGGTCATGAATAGGCAATACAAAGTAGGCATATTCCATAGGTGATCATACTCACGAACAAAACACAGCGGAGTCCAATCTTCACTAGTAATCTTCACCAAGGTTTCCACAACATTTTATGGGTTGCAATTAGCGGCATCATTCTTCTCCTCGCATTTACATGCATTCATGTAAGAATCTACATGGTCAATCTTCTTAGCTTCTTCTTGCATGCTCTGAACAAGACACACATTCTCGAATTTTGCAGACTCTTCCTCAAGTGCTTCACCTTCTTCTGGGTAGCAAAAAACATCCACAATTGAGATCACCTATGAAATATCTCCTTCCTGCATGCTCTGAACAATACATGCATTATCGGTCTTTATGGGCTCTTTCTCGAGAACTTCCCATTCTTCTTGGTAGAAAAACACTTCCACTTCTAAGACCCTCTCTAGAATATCCCTATTTTCAATTCTTGGATTTTCTCCATTCTCCAATGCCCCTATTCTTCTTTCGATGGCTCAAATCTTTTCCTCTCTTTTTTTTCTTTCTTCATGTTGTTTTATTTGTTTCCTAGTCACTTGTATTTCTTCCCCAATCCACTCTTCCTCTTCTTTGCTCACCTTCTTCACCTTTTCCCCTTTTTAATTCTACAACAATTTAATCAATCTCTCTTCGGCTTCTCAACAACTCACACTCTTAGAATTGTTCACAACATGGATTTACATGGCCAATGCATTGCCCACAAGTAATAGTAATGCATGTATGTGAAATCTAGTGCTCCTCTGAGCACACTTAGTTCTTCTCTTGGACTAACTCAGAAGTGAAGTCTCCAAGAGTAAGCCAAAATTATGCGGATACCTTAGGTTGCTTCAAGTGTAGATTTCGACCGACTCCAAGGATCGTTGACCCTTGGTTGCTACAAGTACATACCTGCACAGATCATTATGCTTTGATACCAAGATGATGCTGGCGTAAAGGGGTGCAGACTCGGACAAAGTTCAACACTCAGATAGAGTATTTAATATACACAAATAAGAAATGATCCTGAGTAAAAAAAAATTCACAAATGGTCATATATGCAGATCAATTGGGCCAAAGACAACATACCCAAACTCAATATAAAATCTGTTGCACACTGTAACTCTTATACACCGAGACAATTCTCTTATTATATATGGATCCATAAATGCATCTTTCATGTCCCATGACAGTGGGGATTAGATAGTACATCAACACATATAAAGTAGAAACTTACACACATAGGTACTCATCTCAAACACATCCTTCAATAGATCAACTCGACTGGTACACAAACCAAATGATCGACGTTCGACACATTTGCATGCACAACTTCCCATTGGAATGCAGAGCTCCCACACATTCTAAGTGATCAACATCCAACCCATTATCATTTCCCTCCAGCATGCATCCCTCCTCTAAGTGCATCTGCAACTCCCGTGAGTCTCAACAATGCTCATCATCCTCTGTTGTCAGTGCTTCATGCTCCCTGCCTTTTATTATACATAAATTTGTTGAACATGGCTCTTCATAAGATTGCTCATCCAATGATGTGTGGTTCTTCATTAGTAGATGAGACTCCACATTTAGTGATGCACAGTTCTTCATTGGTCCTGCCATGTTTCAGGATGGCCGATAATTCGCATCACATATTCCTGATGTTCTGCCTTGCCATTCATAGGAAGTCTGGGTATTATTCATATTTTTATTATCTCATTGAGTTCATAACGCCTTTTAACACCTATTTGAATAATTACACGTTGAATTTCGTAGGATCCTGCTTCTTCAAAGCATGCCTCTACTTGTCAATGTTGATGCCATAAATAACAGGGTACATGGGAAACCTTGTATAACTCTTATATTACAATCAATATCTTACACCCAGACCGTGGTTTTCCTAACATAGAAATAAATTTTTTGTACCACCTTATAACAATAGCTCTTAGCTGAAAGGGAACCCTAAATGCTTTTAATCTATTCTAGAGGTTATTTCTAGGTGTCAAGTCAAATCTTTCCCAAAGTCAATGAAGGAACATAGGAAATTATTTTATTATTACAACATTCATGTACGGTGATCTAAGTGGAACTAGGTGGTTCATGCTTGAATGGAATATTTTGAAATTGGCATGGCCTCTAACCCTTTTCCCATGACTATCTAATCTTCCTTTTTAGGATAGTTCTATATAAGTTGGCGATAAAAAGGGTAATCAAAATGGTCCTAGTATTTGAGGAGTTGCTTTTATCCCCATTTTTGAAAATAGGAACAATGAGGCTTTGCATTCATGGTTTAGGGAAGCCAAATTGAAGAGATTTGAATGTGGAGGGCAAGGACATGTCCTCCAATATTTAGGATTCATGCTTGAGAACTTTTGATGTCCTAGGATTTCCCTTTTGCGGGTCATTTAACCCCAAACTCTGTGTTTTACAAAGTGAATGCATCTTCCTTTGCAATACAGTTTTGAATATTTTCAACGACATTAAGCGATCTATAAAATATCCTTAATGTGCATGAATTCCAACCCCTGGAGTAAATCTTGTTACTTTCTTTACATTTTCAATACATAAATTTTTTAGTATCGAATTTAGAAAGTTGTAAGTGCTTCTCTTGCTTTTGTAATTATAAAATAATTGTTTTTATTAGAAGCTTCTAACTTTAATGAGACTCGTGCTTTTCTAACATTTTTTCATTCTTTATAATAGCAAGTATTGGTCATTGATTTCACTTTCGCACAAAACTTCAAGTTGTTCATTGAAGCCGAGATCATTGTTGTAAAGCTATGATACATATTTTTAACGAGTAACTGAATCCCAAATTCCTCCTTCAAGGTATTTTAACATGTTATTGATTAAGAACAAAACCAGTTACAAACTCCATGGAATTAGAATAACGTTGTGTTTTCCTCTTTATATATAAATAACTACAATAATTATAGTACAAATTAAGATAATTTATGAATACCAATATTAAAGGCTACACCAGTTAAGGGATATGCATGTAAAGCTAAAATAAATAATTCAACTTGAAAGTCATTGTTAAATTTATTGCAGTTCGGGGCAGAGCGAGTTTGATATGTTAAGGCCAAAAAGGCGAAGTCATCGGGAGGTACAGAGAAAATGAAAGTACAATACTGTGCAATAGTTCATTTATTTATGAAGAAGAGGTACATACTCTGGCCTTATAGAACACCGCCAATAAATCTAGCAAGCCAGTGGTTGAGATGAGATTCTCTAGACCAGAGAATCCTGCCAACTTTATTCAAATAGAGATATTTGATGGATGAATCTTGCACGGTGCAGTAGAATGGTTGATGCTAAAAGTTGTACGACGAGCAATATCTAGCCTGCTGCAGAGTCATTAAGATTCTGTCACCGGATGGATATACTCATATGTTATTGAGTCCATAGATGGCATGGCATCATGTGCATATTCTCATCATGGTGTTCCTTCGAAGTCCGATCATATTACCTTATTCCATTTTCCGTCCATCCCCACGCAGATTCCTTTAACACCATATTTGCACACCGTTTCCATGATATGGACAGATTTCTCCAGAGATAGAGAGAGAGAATTGGGGGGGGGGAGAAGGGGAGGAGAGAGGGAGAAAGAGNAGGGAGATATAAGGGGATAGAGAGAGAGGGGGGTGAGTGAGAAAGAGAGGGGCAAGGAGAGAGAAAGAGAGGGTGGGAAGGAGAGAGGGGAGAGCGTGAGCGAGCCATAGAGGGAAAGGGGGGAGAGGGAAGAGAGGGGGAGTGAGTGAAGGGGGAGAGAGAGAGAGGGAGTGGGGATAGAGAGAGGGGATTTGTCAAGAGAGAGAAAGAGAGATTGTGTGTGTAAGAGAGAGAGAGAGAAATGGGAGAGTGGTGGTGTGTGTGTGTGTGTGTCTGAGAGAGAGAGAGAGA